>CAMZMU010000097.1:39933176-40156870 GCA_947311845.1 Poa pratensis | reverse complement strand
TGGATCTGAATGGGGTGTACAATGGTGTGCGCACCAAGCTTGCGGGTGCTCCAGAGGCTATGGAATGAGATGAGTCCGCCTCTAGGTTGCTCCTTGCCGGCTTTATATAGGGAGCCGCTAGGGTTTACAGGGAATGACGGGTTCCGCTGGCGGCGCTAGCTATCCTGCCTACAAGTGCGGCTTCGTGGAGCGCACTCTTCGGATACATAATCGCAGACTGATTCGAAGATATCTGCTGCCGCCTCCCCGAGCCGTCATACCGGGATCCTCGGGGACCCGGTATCCTGGAAGATGTACACCGGGTGGGCTTTGGGCCACCCGGCCTTGAAGGCCGACTCGGGGTCCTGGGCCTACCCGGTTGGGCATCCCCCCATCACCCCCGAGTTCGTCAGGGACTCGTCTCCGGCTTGGTCTTCGTCTTGCGAACTGCCGGGTCGTGTCGTTGAACGAACTCCTGAAACAGAGAAAAGAAAACAACGGCTCGGAGTGGTGGATTTTGGCTTTTAACGTCCGGTCTAACTCAAGTTTTTGTTTGATGCCGGCTTGTGCCCGTTGGGACGTTTGCCATCCCGACTCGCCTCGGTGCGGGTTGTCTCCTCGCCTTCTCCGTCTGACGTCACGGCATCTTTGACCGTTTGTCCTGTAGTGTTTGTCTGTCTGGCGCCGAGTCGATTGATGGGACTTGACGGCGCATCGACTGCCTCCACCTCGGGATGGAGCAGTGGCAATGATGACGCTCCTTGACCCGCACGCGCCCGATCCATCGGTCCAAACGTCGTGACAGAGCGACGTGGCCGAATCTGAGCCGCATTTTTCGGCACGCTCCCGTGGAAACCGAGGCGTCGCGCGGGAATCGAGGCGTCGTGCGACGTGGCGATAGTGGGCGACGTGGGCGACGTGGGCGGCGCCATTTACTGCGGTAACGGCTCCACTCACCGTGCCTATTAAAACGGCAGGGGAGTGCGGCTGGTGAGTTCATTCTCCATCTTCCTTGCGCTCGCCGTCCTCTCTCAAGCAGCTCGCGCCTGAGTTCTTCGCCGCATCGCCGCCGCAGCCATTGGACACTCTTGCTCCTCCGCCTCTCTTCCGGCCAAGATGGTGGCGCCCAAGAACAAGTGGGAGAGGTCGTCGGTGACGGCGCAGGCGCTGGAGCAAGCCGCCAACGAGGGCTTGTTGCCGCCGGCGTCGGAGCGTCGGTGGCGCATCGCCTCCGCGGATCCTCGCCCGCGGCCATCGCCGGGCGAGTTCGTCGCCTTCCTCGCGTTCCTCGAGCGCGGGCTGGGCTTCCCCACGTCGGAGTTCTTCCGGCGATTCTTGGACTTCTACGGGCTTCAGGTGCATGACCTGACGCCCAACTCGATCCTCCATCTCGCCTGCTTCGTCACCCTGTGCGAGGGCTACTTCGGGTGCGCCCCGTTTTCCCGTGTGGCTGTGGATCTTCCACGGCAAGCTGGGGAAGGGCGGCGACATGGCGCCCTGCGGCGGCCTCAACTTCCAGGTCCGCGGCGACGTCGACTACCTGGATCTCGGCCTCCCCTCCAAAGTGTATTGGAGGAAGTCGGGCTTCTACATGCGGGAGCCGGCGCCTGACGGCGAGATCGGGATCCCCTGCTTCTCGCCATCGCCGAGCCGGCCTCGCAATCTTCAGGAGCTGCCGCGCGACGCCGACTTGCCCATGGTGCGCCGGCTGATGGCGCGGCTTCAGGAGCTGAAGAACGGAGGGCTGACGGGTCTGAACCTCATCGCCACTTGGGTGAAGAGGAAGATCGCACCTCTGCAGCACCGGCCCTCGCTGATCTGCGAGTACAAGGGGACGAAGGACCCGCAGCGCCATGACCCGACATTGTTCGAGTCGGTAGAGCAATTCACGCTGCGGATGAAGCGTGTCACGGTCCACCCGGCCCCGAGTGGATCGTGGGCGGCCTGGAGGCCTACTCCGCCAAGCATCCGGCTCCTGAGGTGAGTCCCTTTGCTTGACGATTCGAAACACTTTCCTTTTCTTGGTCTTTTTATACCGATCCTTCCTGCTTTGTCGAATTCAGGAGTTTCGATCGCTTGTTGGGTTGCCTCCGACCGCGGAGACGCTCCCACGGTGCTTGCCGGCCCCAACGACGTCGTCGAGCGCGCGACTCTGACGACGAAGCCGACAGCGCCACCATGGCAACGAAGCCGCCTTCTCCTCCCGCCAACCGATCCCCATCCTGTCTGAGGATGAGGAGGAAGGAGAAGAAGGAAGAGAAGAACGCGCCGGGTCCAAGAACCCGGCGCCTGCTGAAGAAGATGATGAAGATGATCAGCCGCTCCGCATCCGGCGGAGGCGTAGGCCTGCGGCTGAGGACGCCGGGCCCAACTCCAAGCGCTCCAAGTCGGCGAACCCGACGCCGCCGCCACCGGAGCGATCGGCTGGGGCTGCCGTGCAGCGCACCGTCGTTGCCGAGCGGAGGCAGAAGGCCTTGCGGGACATCCCTGCGAGGGCTCGCGCCGACTCGCCGCCTGCGCCTCGCTTCCGAGGAGTTCGGACCTCAACTCTTCCACCTGCGGGTGACAGGTCTGCTGCTGATCCTCATCCAAAGTTCCACTGGAAACGCTATCTTGAGTTTGACCCGTGCGAGTGTCGCAGGGCTGAGGACGCGTCCCTCAGTGACATGGAGGACGCGCTGGAGAGCGACTCCCAGCGGGCGGAGCCTGCCGCGCACGTCACGGAGCCGACCACGAGAGCGCCGAGTCCTCCGCCTTCCACCGGCGGAGGCGACGAAGTTATTGTGCCCCCTCGACCCGAGGGGGCCACTATTGATGACACCGTGCCGGCTGGCACAGTGGATGCCACGCCTCAGCCGGAGACGGCGCTGGTGGTGACGACGACCCGCGCCACCGCGACGGCTTCCTCGTCGGGTGGGCTGACTGCCCAGCCCCCGAGCTCCGTCCCGGGTGCATCTGCGCCCCGGCCTGACTTCCGAGCCGCCATCCAGACAGCGATGGATGCGCACCAGGTACGTAGAATCCTTCTTGCACCTGTTGCGTCCGTAGCGTATATGTAGCCCCCAAGGCCCGAGTCGCGTTCGTAGAAAGCGGCTTGGGTCTTCATAGTTTTCTGGATGCAAAGTTTGGCGAATAGTGTAGTCCTTGGTTTGCCAATGTCGATGTAGAGGCAGGCCGGTGCGGGTGTGTATGCCACTCGGAACGTAGCCCCCGGGTTCCTGACCGGCGTATTATTTTTTTTGTTGGGGCTAGCCCCCGGGTTAGCAAATGTTGGTGTAGAGGTAACCCGTGGCGTAGCCCCCATGCCTCTTCTTGATTGTTTATTGTCTTGTGAACTGCAGGAGCTGTCCTGGCTCCTCGAAGCCGAACAGCAGGAGACCCGCCGCCTGCAGGAGGAGCTGAAGAAGGCGCGCGACGGCTTCATCTCCGTCGCTGAGCACCAGCAACTGCTGGCCGCGCAGGAGAGCCGGCACACGCAGGCGTTTGCCGCGGTGCAGGAATCCTGCGAGCGGCTCAGCAAGCAGAAGGAGGAGGCGGACGCCGCCCTCACCCAGGCGACCAAGGGGTACGGCGAGGACCTCGAGAAGCTCGAGCGCAAATCCGGCGAGGCTGAGCGCGAGATGAAGGAGCTGACCGAGCGGCTTGCCACCCTCGCCGTTGGCATCTGGGGTAAAGATTTCATGCGACCCTTTGCAGTTTGTGCCTACTTGACTTGTGGCCTTGTTGTTGATTTTTGTTTTGTTGAGCAGGCGAGGAGACGGCTGGCCTGACGGCTTCGGAGCATGTCCACCGGCTCGGAGTCTTCGCCCGTGACGTTCACGGCCGGGCCAGCAAGGTCGTCCAGATGCTGTCGCCCAAGGAAGGCGTCCCCGCACCCGTCTGCAAGGTGTTGCGGGTTCTGGAGCTGATGCCCCAGGTGATCACCTGGGTGCGGGAGTCGTCGGCCCGAGCCGGCGCGTGCATTGCCCTCGGGCTTGTGCGAGGCCGGTATAGGCAGACGAACGTGGACAAGATCACGGCCAGCATCCCCACCGATAGCAGCGGCCGGGAGATCGATCTGCAGCCGGTGCTCCAGTACTGCGCCCCTTACGCCTGCCGGGCTGCCAAGATGGTCGACCACGACGACTTCGTCTTCGACGTGGTGCCTGAGGGCAACGACCTTGGCGAGGTGGCGGACAGGGAGCCGGCGTCGGAGTACCTTTTCGAAAGGGCTTCAGCTCTGCCACCGCCGGCTGCGACGAACGAGGCGTCGACGTCTTCTGCTCGGGCGGCTCCTCCGTCTTGAAGTTTGCTCCCCTGCTTTCAAAAGAGGGGTTATTTTGAAGTAGTTAGGGTTTGTCGCCTGCGGGCGAAAAATATTATGTAATGAAACAAGTATGATATGTGCCGGGTCGCGTTTCAGCGTGCGCCTCTGCGGCTTATTAATGTTTGTTTTGGCACTCCCATGCTTGTTTTTTGTGCGCTTTCCGTCACTTTGTTTGTTTTTCGCTTGTTTTGTAAGCTAGTCGATCGTGCGACCTCGCCAAGTGTGCTTCGCGTGATTTTTTCGTGACGCGCGCGGTACCCATGGTGACAAAGTCCGAGTGCGGCTTCATTGTCAAGTTAGGTTTGAACCGGCTGCACTACTTCTTCACTTTGTGCGGGTAGCTGACGACTTGGGAGAAAACAACAATTTTTGTGATTTTGCTTCGTGAGCAGGGGGTCCAGTGGTGAGCCGCGCATCGTGGCATCCGGCTCTCTTTGACAACCCATCAATCATATAACGTGTGAGTAGGAAGAATAAAGACTCGAAAGCATAATTGAATCGAAACGATAGCCCCCGAGCGTGCCGGGTGTGTATCGACTTTATTTCCTTGATTGATTACACAGTATTACAATGGATACTATGTATAATAGGGGCGAAGCAGGCTGATGTTCCATGGACGCTTGGTCTCCTCTTCCGACTTGGAGCTTTTGTTCGGCTCACGCAAGTCGACGAGGTGGTAGGAGCCGTTGCCCATCGCTTTGCTAACGACGAACGGTCCTTCCCATGGTGCCGAGAGCTTGTGCATCCCTTTCGACTTTTGGATGAGCCGAAGAACCAAGTCGCCTTCCTGGAAAGAGCGACTTCTAACCCGGCGGCTGTGGTAGCGGCGCAGGCTTTGCTGATATATCGCCGTCCTGGAGAGTGCGAGTTCGCGAGCTTCTTCCAGGAGGTCGACGCCGACCAGGCGGGCTTCTTCATTTTCTTCCTCGTTGTAGAGGGCGACCCGAGGCGAGTCGTGCTCGAGGTCGGTCGGCATGACGGCTTCCGCCCCGTACACCATGAAGAATGGCGTGTAGCCGGTGGAACGGTTTGGAGTCGTTCTGATGCCCCAGAGTACGGCTGGTAGCTCGTCCAGCCAGCAACCCGGTGTTCGCTCCAGTGGAACTTGAAGTCGCGGCTTGATCCCGGCTAGCACTGTCTGGTTCATTCTTTCCGCCTGCCCGTTTGATTGCGGGTGGGCGACGGACGCCAAGTCGAGACGGATGCCTTTTTGTTTGCAGAAGGCCTTCATCTCTCCTTCGGCAAAATTTGTACCGTTGTCAGTGATGATGCTGTGCGGGTAGCCGAATCGGAAGATGAGCTTCTGGAGGAACTTGGTTGCGGTCTTGCCGTCGAGTTTCTTGATAGGTTCAACTTCGACCCATTTGGTGAACTTGTCGACTGCGACGAGCAAATGTGTCATGCCACCGCGAGCTGTCTTGAACTTGCCCACCATGTCTATTCCCCAGACTGCGAATGGCCATGTCAGAGGGATGGTCTTCAGAGCCGCGGCGGGTAGGTGATCCTGCCGGGCGTACTTCTGGCACCCGATGCACCGACGGACGATGTCGACTGCATCCTGATGAGCAGAGAGCCAGAAAAAACCGTGCCTGAACGCCTTGGCGACCAGGTTGCGAGCGCCGACGTGGTGGCCGCAATCTCCCGAGTGGATCTCATGAAGGATGCGCCTTCCCTCTTCCGGCTCGACGCAGCGGAGGAAAACTCCCGATGTGCTGCGTTTGTAGAGCTCGCTGTTGATGATGGCGTAAGCTGAGGCCCGGCGCACGACTCGCCGTGCTAGGACCTCGTCGGCTGGCAGCTTTTTGGTGGTGAGGAACTCGATGTAGGGTTCCCTCCAGTCGTTTGTTTCTTGGGTTACCGCCACCAGAATTGCATCTGATGATGGCGGGTTGGCGATGTCGACTTCGGCCGGCGGGCGTACCGACGGGTTGTGCAGGTGGTCGAGGAAGACGCCGGGTGGGACTCGGTCCCGCTTAGACCCGAAGCGAGAGAGTGCGTCAGCCGCCTCGTTCTTCCTTCGGTCGACGTGCTCCAGCTCCATGCCGGCGAAGTGGCCGCCGACTTGATCGACGAGCCGGCGGTAAGCCGCCATGTTGGGATCATTTGCATCCCAGGTCCCCATCGTTTGCTGAACGACGAGGTCGGAATCGCCGTAACATTTGATACGGCTAACTCCCATCTCCTTGGCCACGCGTAGGCCATGTAGGAGGGCTTCGTACTCGGCGACGTTGTTAGTGCACGTGAAGTGTATCTGCAGCACATATCGCATCTTGTCGCCTTGGGGAGAAGTGAGGACGACTCCAGCCCCCGAGCCCTCATACATCTTGACCCGTCAAAGAACAAGGTCCATCTGCCGGCTTCATAGGTTGGAGCCGGCAACTGTGTCTCCATCCAGTCGACGAGGAAGTCGGATAGTGACTGCGACTTGATCGCAGTGCGGGCTGCGTAGCTGAGGCCGAAAGGCTGCAGCTCAGGCCCATTTGGCGACGCGCCCAGTTGCCTCTCTATTGCGGATTATTTCAGCTAAGGGAGATGAGCTGACCACCGTCATCGGGTGGCCCATGAAGTAATGTCGCAATTTTCTTGAAGCAAAGAAAACACCATATACAAGTTTTTGGTAGTGCGGGTAACGTTGCTTCGAATCCGTCAGGACTTCGCTGACGTAGTAAACTGGCCGCTGGACCAGTTGCTCGTGGCCTTCCTCCTTGCGCTCGACGACGACCACCGCGCTGACGACTCGGTTGGTCGCAGCGATGTAGAGGAGCATCGGCTCCTTTTCTAGTGGAGATGCGAGGATCGGCGCCTCGGCCAACGTCTTCTTGAGTGCCGTCAAGGCGGCGTCTGCCTCGTCGTTCCAGGTGAACGTGTCCGACTTCTTGAGGAGCCGGTACAAGGGCATGGCCTTCTCGCCGAGTCGTGAGATGAAACGGCTGAGGGCAGCGACACAGCCTGTGAGCCGCTGCACGTCCCGGAGGTTTTCCGGCTTCTTCAGAGCTTCGATCGCCTTGATCTTCTCTGGGTTGGCCTCAATGCCTCGCTCGGAGACGATGAAGCCCAGGAGCTTGCCCGCGGGTACGCCGAAGACGCATTTTTCCGGGTTGAGCTTTATCCTGTACTTGCGGAGGTTGGTGAATGTCTCCGTGAGGTCGGCAATCAGGTCTGTCTTCAGCTTGGACTTGACGACGATGTCGTCCACATATGCGTGGACGTTGCGGCCGATCTGCTCGTGCAAACAGTTCTGTATGCACCGCTGGTAAGTCGCTCCGGCATTTTTCAAGCCGAAGGGCATGGAGACGTAACAAAACGCGCCATAGGGCGTGATGAAAGACGTCTTCTCCTGATCTTCGGGCGCCATCTTGATCTGGTGGTACCCGGAGTAGGCGTCGAGGAAGCATAGCGCCTCGCACCCTGCCGTCGAGTCGATCAGCTGATCGATGCGTGGCAATGCGAATGGATCCTTGGGACAGGCTTTGTTCAAGCCTGTAGTCGATGCACATCCGCCATGTTCCGTTCTTCTTCAGAACGAGCACCGGGTTGGCAAGCCATTCCGGGTGTATGACTTCGGCGATGAACCCGGCAGCTAGGAGCCGGGCTATTTCTTCGCCAATAGCCTTCTGTCTCTCACCAGTGAAGCGACGCAGGAACTGCTTCACTGGCTTCAGCTTGGGGTCAACGTTGAGCTTGTGCGATTCTCACGGAGGAAGTCGCAGAGCGCGCTTTCCTATGCGACGTCCATGTGCGAGCCGATCACCGCCGTCTTGGAGGAGTCGCCCTCGACCAGCGGGATGCGCTTGGTCTCCTGTGCCAACTGGAACTTGTCGCGTGAGTACAGAGTCGGCTTCTTGACGATGGTCATGTCGTTGGGGTCGACTTGCAGCTTGAGTTGCTCCAGCTGTTCCGTGGCGATGACGGACTCGGCAAAGACGGCGTTTCCCTTTTCACACTCGATGGCGCGGTCGACGTCGCCGTGTACCGTGATGATGCCGTTCGGACCCGGCAGTTTCATCTTCAGGTAGGCGTAGCAGGGCCTTGCCATGAATTTGGCAAAGGCGGGTCGCCCGAGGATCGCATGGTAGGAACTACGGAAGTTCACCACCTCGAACCAGATCTTCTCGAGCCGGAAGTTCTTGGCGGTGCCAAAGACGACGTCGAGTGCGATTTTGCCTAGCGGGTAGGCCTTCTTTCCCGGGACGATGCCGTGGAAGGTGGTGATGGTGGGTACTAGCTGTTCGTCACGCAATTTCATGCGTTGGAACGTCTCGTAGTAGAGGATGTTGATGCTCGACCCTCCGTCCATCAACGTCTTGGTCAAGATGTAACCCTTGACCTGGGCGCGACCACCAGAGCGAATTTGCCCGGGTAATCGATGCGGGGCGGGTGGTCTTGACGGCTCCATGTGATCGGCTGTTCTGACCAGTCGAGCCACTGGGGCACGTCTGGCAGAGTCGCGTGGACGGCGCGCCGTATGACCTTCTCCTCCCGCCTGGAATCGAGGCCGACGAAGGTGTGGCCCATGAAGCCGGCAGTGGGAGGCATGCCCTGCTGCTGCTCACCGTCATCGTCTCCGTCGGGTGCCCGCTTCTTGGCACCGGTCTTGGCCTTGACAATTTCTGCAGTCCAGCTGCACTCGTCAGTGGTGTGGCCGGCTGGCTTGCCGGGTAGGCTATGATACCTACACGGCATGGCCAGGATCTCCGTGGCGGTGAGCTTCTTTCGCGGGAAGTTGCCGCGTTGGCTCTTGAAGCCGCGGCCCCCCGCAGCCGTGGCGGCTACAAGCTCGGAGCCGCCCTCACCCTTTCTTCTCGTCCTCGTCCTCCTCGGAGTCGTCCTTGGTGACGTCGGACTCGGCGTACTTGTGCACGATGGCGAGTAGCTGGCCCATCGTCATGTCACCTTTGTGCGAGCGCCGCAGCTTCTGCTTGAGCGACTCGAAGGTGGTGTTGTCCTCAAGGTGGGAGTGCACCGTGTCGACGCTGAGGTGTTCTGCCAAGTTGATGAGGTCGGCGACTCGGCGATACCACTTTCTAGTGGACTCGCCCTCCTTCTGGACACAGCGCTTGAGGTCCTCGACCGTGGCCGGGCGCTTGCAGGTCCCCTCGAAGTTGGTGATGAAGAGCCTCTTCAACTCGTCCCAGGAGTTCACGCTGTTCCAGGGGAGGTTGTTGAGCCAAGTGCGAGCCGTTCCCTCAAGCATGAGAGGAAAATAGCGCGCACAACAGAGCGAAGACGCGTTCTGGATGCTCATGGCGGCCAAGTAGTCCTGGACCCAAGTTTTCGGGTTCATGGCAGCGTTGTACTTGGGCACCTCTCTCGGTCCTTTGAAGCTGCTAGGAAAACGCTCGCCTCTGATGGCGGGTCCAAAGCATCTAGGGCCGACGTCATCGTCGTCGTTGTTGTTGCGCGTCGCCTCGGCGCGCTTGTCGTTGAGGTGGTGGCGCAGATCCGGAGCGGAGTGATTGGAGCGTGCCTGCGCCTGGTTGTTGTTGATGGTGTGCCGGGCGTCGTTGCGGGCGAGCCGAGGCGGGTTGCCTCCAGCCCTCGCGTTGCTCGACACTGCCGGCTCCTCGTGCCGACTGCGTGGCGGCTGTGGGGCAGCGTCATGCCTGGGGGAACCCTTGTTTCCCTGGCTTCGGTGTGGTGCCGAGGCCGTTTTCTCGCTGGGTGGCGATCTGGAGTAGAGCTTGCCGTCAGATTGCGACATGTTCTCCTGCAACTCCAGCGCCTTGTCCACCAGCTTGCACCCCTTGCTCCAATAGGGGTTGTCCTTGACCCGGATCCTCTTGAAGAGAGAGGCGGCTGCAGTCATGCAATCGACTGGGGTGCCGAAAATCGCGAGGTCGGCGTCGTCGTCGTTCCGCGGCTGGGGTTGAGGACGAGCCAGGTTCGGAGGAGGCCGCGGCGCTGGAGGCGGCATCGTCGGGCGAGGTTGAGGCGGAACTTGACTCGAGCCGCCGGGCTGGGCCCTGCGGCACTCGTCGCGCTGCCTTTCCAGCTCTGTCTCGCGCGCGAAGGCGTTGTCGAGCGCGCGAGTTGGTGCATCAGGATTAAGCCGCGACTTGCGGTTTTTGTGATGCCGAGTGACCGCGGAGAGAGCGGTCGACTGAGCATCGACCTCCAGCTCCTTCTGGCGGATCTCCTCGTGCTGGAGGGCCATCTTCCGGCGCAGCTGCTCGAGCTGTGTCGCCTGGTCGACGACGTTCGCCGGCGTGATCGGGGTGCTGAGCGGGTCAGCCGCCCGACCTGCTTGTCCTCGCAGGGCGGCGAGAGATTCGTCGCGTTGCTGCTTTTCGCGAGCCTCCTGCTCGCGCCGTGCCTGGTCGCGCTGCTTCTGCGCGTTGGCCTCTGCTGTGGCGGCGTTTGTTGCCGCAGGTTTGGCGGCAGCAGAGTTTGCCGCCTCGCCCGTCATGTAGATGTGGGCGGGTGTTGCCGTGCCGTCCGAGGCCAGATCGGTCGAACCCTCCGACTCGTAGCCGAGAACGGGCAAGATCGACCCGGCGTCGTCGTCGTTCGAGATCTGGACGGTCTCGGCGGATGGGGCGGGTGCAAAGTGGCTTGCAGCCGCGGTGTCGACAGCGGCTTCGTCAAGCGGGTCGACGGGGGAGGAAGTACCATCGTAGTTGTCGGCGACTCCTTCCTCATCCGAGCCGCAGAAGCCGACGTAGGCGGTGACGGCGGTCCCGAACGGGATAGCCATCGCGCGAGTGATCGGGGCGTAGTTGGGCCTGCCCCAAGTGTGTGGATCGGCGACGTAGCCGATCCCTCCGTGCTCGAAGTAGCTGCCGGTGACGATGTCACCGCGACCCGACATGGCTTGAGGGCTGAAGTAGACGCCAGTGCCAGGTTCAGGACTCTCCATGAAGTAAATTCCAGCGATCGCTGGCCCCACGGTGGGCGCCAACTGTCGTGGGGTAATCACGGCAGATGCCATACGGGTGGCTTAACTCGGGTGTGAGCCAGGCGACGTAGGATTCACAGAGAGGTTGCACACGCAGAGTTTACCCAGGTTCGGCCCCTCTGTATGAGGTAAAGACCAACTCCTGCTTGTATGTATTTGGATCTGAATGGGGTGTACAATGGTGTGCGCACCAGAGCTTGCGGGTGCTCCGGAGGCTATGGAATGAGATGAGTCCGCCCCTAGGGTTGCTCCTTGCCGGCTTTATATAGGGAGCCGGCTAGGGTTTACAGGGAATGACGGGTTCCGCTGGCGGCGCTAGCTATCCTGCCTACAAGTGCGGCTTCGTGGAGCGCACTCTTCGGGATACATAATCGCAGACTGATTCCAAGATATCTGCTGCCGCCTCCCCGAGCCGTCATACCGGGATCCTCGGGGACCCGGTATCCTGGAAGATGTACACCGGGTGGGCTTTGGGCCACCCGGCCTTGAAGGCCGACTCAGGGTTCTGGGCCTACCCGGTTGGGCATCCCCCCATCAAGCAACCCCCGTGGCTTCTCCAAAAAAACATTGTTGATCCAGTGCCAGAATCCTCCCAACTGCTAATTCGCCCGAGTTAGGCTCCGGAACCAAAGAAGACGAAGTACAAGTTACTGGAACCCGGCACGTTCCAGTACAAAGTGCTCCTGAGATTCTTGCCAAGGTGCCAGCTCCAGATGCTGACCCGGCACCTCCTGCCAAAGACAAGAACCCGGCTTCCTTATCAAATTTACCGGCTCTGGACGCCATGTCCGTTCCAGCACTTTGCGATGAATATTTTTCTCGCCTTGCTCAACACAAGAACCTGGAGACAGAATTGGTCGCCCTAATTCAAAAACGATATCAGGTATCCATTTCTACTTCTTGCCTGTATATTTTCTTGCATAACTATACCCTGAGTAGCCCCCAAGCTCTAAGTTCATCACTTGTTGATGAGCTTGGTGCTTACAATATGAATTCCTTAGGTAAAAAACTTCAAACCTGTAGCCCCCAAGGCCCGGATTGTCTGTTTACAGCAACCTGGGACTAAAAAACTTCCACCATTTAAAACTTGCCAATTTTCACATCAAAACTTTGAACACTGTAGCCCCCAAGTGCCGGGTTGTGTGCCTGCAGCAACCTGGGACTTCTTTATTATATTGAACAGTTGAACTTCGAACTGAGTAGCCCCAAGTGCCGGGTTAGCTGTCCACAGCTACCTGGGACTAACAATTAGAAATTTTCAGACTTTTGGCGCATGTAGCCCCCAAGTGCCGGGTTGCACGCCTGCGGCAACCTGGAACTACGCCTTACACCATGAGAAACTTTAAAAATGTATAGCCCCCAAGTTCCGGGTTAACTTTCCTGCGGTAACCTGGGACTAACATAACCTCTTGCATTTTAACAGGAAGACCACGCCAGGGCCGAGGCTGAAATCACCCGGCTCAAGGACGCTGCCAAAACTGAATCTGAGACCCGGGCTGATCATGCAGCCCAACTTCGGGCCTTAGAAGAAAAGGTTACTGCTCTGACACAAGAAACTCTGATCTGAAGAAGGATATGCAGGAGAACGAGGAGAACTTCCAGGAGCAATAGGAGACACTGCAGAAGCAGCTGGATGACACCACCAATGAGCTGACCCGGCTAAAAAGAATGATCACCTCTATGGTTGAATCTTTAGTGGGTAAGCACTACTCCTTATACCTGAACAAAACTGAATAAGAAGACCCGGTTTTAAAATCTCACTTGTTATGCTTTTCCTTACGCAGGCCCTCGTGACGGGAACCTTCGCAAAACAGCTGCGAAGAAGATCAAGTGCATGTACACGCTGACACGCCAGCTGTACTTTGGCAGCTGCGAGGTCATCAAAGCCGCAAGGCTCTGGGATAACCCGCCAAGCAAATACACTGAAGTCCTTGGGCATCTGTCAACAATGCCACAATGGATCCATCTGCTCAAGAGATCTGCATGCAGGGCCGGGGTGATGCGAGGTCTTGCCTTGGCAAAGGCCTACCATCCCCAGCTAAACCCGGCTCCCCTGAAGAAGGGCTTTCCCCAATTTGACACTGATGGCAAGGAATTCGATAAGAAGTGCTACGCCCGGGTTGTGAAGCAAACCCGACACGTTGCCACCGTAATTGCCAGCAAGATGAAGCTCACCACTTTGCAGCTTGGATACACTGAAAACGATGAAGAGATCGTGGATGACGAGCCACAACGCATCGATCTCCTGCAAAGCTATAAGGACTCCATTGACCCGGCAAAGACTGCTCCTGGTACCTCCACTGCTCCCAGCTCTTCTACGCCAGTTATTCCTCCTCCATCACGGGCGATAGTTGAAGAAGATGATGAAAACTTCTTCCAGCCACTTCGACAAGTCACCCGGCGCAAGACCAAGGCCAAAGAGACCGAAGAGACCAAGGAGCCAGAGCTAACCCGGCGGCCGCCGAGGAAGATGACCCGGCAAAGACCGTCGAGGAACAACCATCCGGCTCTCCTCCCCGTGACCCGGCTCCTGAAGCCGAGGCTTGAAAACTTACGCAGATGCTTTTATCTCTGCAAGAAAACAATCTTATTCGGCCCTTTGGGCACTTATTGTAATAACTTTAGCACTGTTTACACTATGCCTGTGATGGTGCGCCTATGCACCTGATGAAACTTTTATGCTACTCTCAAACTTTTGCTTTGAAATATGCCTCTTCTGTGGTTTCGATGACCCTTTTGATTTCTTTAACTGTGAGCCGGCTTTCGCATGGATACCCTGTCGCAACTTCTCTGAGAAAAACAGGGTCGAACCAAGTCCCAATGGGCCTCATGGTTGATTGAATTTCCAGGTGAGCAATCAGGCCATAAAATTGCGAGTCACATCAGCTCAACAGCAAGATAACCAAGAATAAACTAGTGGCATAAAGCCGGGTCTTGGGATTGCAGCTACAAACTATTGAAGTAAGAGCCCCCAAGACCTGGATCAATGTTTATAAAGTAATGGCTTAACTATGCAACATTACCCCATTGATCCACATACTGGTGGGACACGCTCTCTGGGCGTCCTCAAAGATAAAAAACAACTATAACACTTGCTCTATGATAGAAAACATAAACAACTGATACTTAAACTAGACACGCATAGTTCTGAATTCAAAAATACTAAAACTAAAACTGCTCTTACCGGGTCACAAAAATTTCGAGACCCGGGTAATCATATGAACCGGGTCCTGGGGAAAAACTTTGCCACCTCAATGGCCAGCCCCCAAGACCAAGCTGAACAGAGAACTGCTACAACATACATGTAAACAAAGAAAAATAACCAACTTGCCAATATAAACTGAGACTGAAACAAGACAAATTTCTGTTCAACCTTTACTTTATTGATAGAAAAGGTTAGGTCAGCAAGCCGCCTCATTAAAAACCTTCCAGTCCCCTTAGGTACCCTGGTAAGGAAAAGAGCGCGTCTGAAACCTGCTGCCTGTTACATCGTGCTTTACATCTCATATCTCTTTCTCATGCTAAGTATAGTATAGGCGCAGCTGGGCAATGTTCCATGGCCGCTCACGCTCTTCCAATGAAAAGGTAGAGTGCGATGTGTCATTTACAGACTCGGACTTTTCTCTTGCATCCACTAAATAATATGAACCATTGTTCAATTTCTTGCTTATGATGAAGGGCCCTTCCCAAGGAGGAGATAACTTGTGCATCCCTTCCTTGGATTGCGTCCACCGCAGCACTAAATCTCCCTCCTGGAAAGTGCGAGTTTTAACCCGGCGACTATGATACCGCCTCAAATCCTGCTGATACACTGCTGATCTCTCCAGTGCTTGTTCTCTGTTCTCCTCAAGCAGGTCCACAGAATCCTGCCGGGTTTGCTCATTTTCTGTTTCAACGTAAGCCGCCACGCGAGGCGAGTCATGAATTATATCACTTGGCAAAACTGCCTCTGCCCCATACACCATAAAGAAAGGGGTCATCTTTGTGGATCTGTTTGGTGTTGTGTTGATTCCCCAAACTACTGATGGCAATTCCTCAACCCACGCTCCGGCGGCTCTGATGCACGGGACCCGGAGACGTGGTTTCAAACCTCGAAGCAACTCCTGATTTGCTTTCTACTTGTCCATTGGCCTGTGGATGAGCAACTGAAGCAACATCTAAATGTATACCCTGATTTCCACAAAACTTTGCCATCTCACCAAGGGACATGTTAGTGCCATTGTCTATGATGATACTATGAGGATACCCAAACCTGTGTATGATCTGCTTCAAAAACTTGACTGCTGTAGCTGCTTCACAATTAGTAACAGGCATCACCTCAACCCACTTCGTAAACTTGTCAATGGCAACTAAGAGGTGGGATTTCTTGCAAGGAGACATGCTAAAAGGACCCACCATATCAAGCCCCCAAACTGCAAAGGGCCAAGTCAAGGTATTGTTCGTAACTCCTGAGCCGGCACATGAATTTGCCTTGCATATCTCTGGCAACCATCACATCTACTCACCAAGCGCTCTGCATCTGCCTGTGCTGTGAGCCAGAAGAAGCCGTGTCTGAAAGCTTTTGCAACTAAAGACCTTGTTGAAGCATGATGACCACAATCTCCCACATGAATCTCTTTCAAAATTTGCCAGCCTTCCTTTCCAGACACACATCTCTGAAATACTCCAGAAACGCTTCTCTTATATAACTCGCCATCAATAACCACGTAGGCCTTAGCCCGACGCACAATTTGCCGGGATATAACTTCCTGCTTTGGCAGCTCTTCACGCAAAAGAAACGCCAAATAAGGTTCTGTCCACTCCGGGATTTCATGAGTTGCTGCCACCAACTGCGAACCCGGGTCTTCCTGACCCGCCAGTTCCTCCACGCCCTGAGGCTTGACTGATGGAGTCCATAGCTCGTCCAAGAAAACATTAGGTGGAACCGGCTCTCTGCGTGAGCCGAGTCTTGACAAAGCATCTGCAGCATCATTTTTCCTGCGATCAATATGGTCCACCTGATAGCCTGAGAAGAACCCGGCTACCCTGTCCACCTCTCTTCTGTAAGCCGCCATCGTCGCATCTTTTCTATCCCATGTTCCTGAAACTTGCCGTGCCACAAGATCTGAATCCCCATAACAATTGATATGCTTGATGCTCATCTCCTTTGCCATACGCAAACCATGCAACAAGGCCTCATATTCTGCCACATTGTTAGAACAATCAATGTGAATCTGCAAAACGTAGCTCAACTTATCACCCTTGGGAGAAGTTAACACAACTCCAGCTCCTGAACCTTGTGCTTGCTTAGACCCGTCAAAGTGCATGACCCAAGGCTTGAGACCCGGCGCAAGGGGCGGTGCACTCAACTGTGTCCAATCATTAAGAAAATCAGCCAATGCTTGAGATTTGATAGCTGTGCGAGGCACATAGTCAATGTGGTAAGGCCCCATCTCTATTGCCCACTTGGCAATTCTTCCTGTAGCTTCTGAATTCCTGATAATATCTGCTAAGGGTATTGAACTCACCACTGTGATTGGATGCTCCTGAAAATATGGTTTCAACTTTCTACTTGCCATGAAAACACCAAACACTAGCTTCTGCCAATGCGGATAGCGCTGCTTTGCTTCTGATAACACCTCACTAACATAATAGACCGGCCTCTGAACCGGGTTTTCCTTGCCTTCTTCCTTACGCTCGACCACCACCACAGCACTCACAGCCTGAGGCCCGGCAGCGACGTATAAAAGCATGGGTTCCTTGGGACCCGGGGCCGCCAGAACTGGCGCTTCTGATAATTGTTTCTTCAGAGCTTCAAATGCTTCATCTGCTTCCTGGTTCCACACAAAATTGTCTGTTTTCTTCAGTAACTTGTACAAAGGGATTGCTTTTTCTCCGAGCCGGGATATAAACCGGCTTAGCGCAGCCACACATCCTGTCAACTTCTGAACATCTGCCAATTCCTCAGGTTTTTTCAAACTCTGGATGGCTCTGATTTTTTCCGGGTTTGCCTCAATTCCACGCTCTGACACAATGAAACCATGCAACTTTCCCGCTGGAACTCCAAACACGCACTTTGTGGGGTTGAGCTTCATCTTGTACTTCCTCAAATTTTTGAATGTTTCTGTGAGGTCACTAATAAATGACCCGGCTTTTTCTGACTTGATTACCACATCATCCACATAAGCATGCACATTGCGTCCAATCTGATCATGAAAACAGTTTTGAATACACCTCTGATAGGTTGCTCCTGCGTTCTTCAACCCAAAAGTCATGGTCTTGTAGCAAAACGCACCAAAGGGGGTGATGAACGATGTCTTTTCCCAATCCTGCCTATTAATCTTGATCTGATGATAACCTGAATATGCGTCCAAAAAACACAAGAGCTCGCTG
The DNA here is from genome assembly GCA_947311845.1 of Poa pratensis. Taxonomy (NCBI): domain Eukaryota; kingdom Viridiplantae; phylum Streptophyta; class Magnoliopsida; order Poales; family Poaceae; genus Poa; species Poa pratensis. The sequence goes on along the minus strand of CAMZMU010000097.1, from coordinate 40,139,318 downwards.
CCTGCAACTGCGTCCACAATTTGATCGATGCGCGGCAGTGCAAACGGGTCCTTAGGACAATGCTTGTTGAGACTCGTAAAATCAATGCACATCCTCCACTCATTGTTTTTCTTCAGAACCAAAACCGGGTTAGCCAACCATTCTGGGTGGAAAACCTCCATGATAAAGCCGGCTTCCAATAACCGGGCTATCTCCTCTCCTATAGCTTTTCTTCTTTCTGCATTCATTTTTCTCAAACCTTGTTTCACCGGCCTTGCCTTTGGATCAACATGTAAACGGTGCTCAGCGAGTTCAGTCGGAATGCCTGGCATGTCACTAGGTGTCCATGCAAAAACATCCCGATTCTCACGGATGAACTCGATGAGCGCGCTTTCCTATTTATTAGTTAGGCTGGTCCCTATGGCGAACTGCTTGGAGGAATCCCCAGGCACAAAATCCACCATCTTAGTATCCTTTGCTGCTTTAAACTTTGCCCTGTCATCTTCTGTTGTTGGTTTTTTGAGTGCCTTGTTGTCCTGCGGGTCAAGATTAGACCTGTAAGCTTTCAACTCCTCTCTAGCACAAGTTCGCTCTGCCAGGGCTGCATCTCCCTCGTCACATTCTGCTGCAATTTCTCTGTTACCATGAATAGTGATGATCCCCTTGGGACCCGGTATCTTCAACTGCAAGTACACATAACACGGCCTTGCCATGAACTTGGCAAAAGCTGGCCTTCCGAACAACGCATGATAAGGACTTCGAAATTTCACCACCTCAAAAGTGAGCCACTCTGACCTAAAGTTATGGATAGACTCGCCAAAAGCAACTGATGGTCCCGAAGAGCAAGGCTTTGATACCTGCAAAAGTAAACGGGATTAGGTTTAGACTCCAAGTGCAGAGTGTATAGTAAGTGGAAGACAGGTTTCCTCACGAGGGGTGACTCGAGGGTTTAATATCGAACTCTCGGAGAATCTGAAGTGGTAGATTTATCTTCTTATCCTTCTTTTGGTTACCTACAAAACAAGGTTAGATGTTTTGGTCCTCAACCTCACCTGTGGTTGTCAAGCACAAGGTGTAAGAATGATATCAGGATAGTTATGCAATGCAAACAAGAAATAAATATGCAATGATGGTGGATGCAATGATAAATGATATTTTTGGGTTTTTGAATGATGAATGCAAGATGTAAAAGTGTTTTTGTATTTTCGGATTTTTAAATGGCAGAAAATGAAAAGTGGTAAAAGTTGTTGGAAAGGTGTTTCTTATGATTAAAAATGGACTGGGGTTCATGGTTTCACAAATGCACTCTCTCTTTATAAAGTGGTAGACAATGGAACACACAGTTAACATATGAGATTGCAACACATGGTTTGATAACAAGTTACTTAAATATATGGGCATCATGTCCTAACATAGAGATTTTTTGGTTATTAACCTCTCTTATACTCCAACAAGATGCGAACTAAATCATAACACCTCAGTAATTAAGATAACTCAGAGTATAGCATTAAGTATCATGACATGAAGTGAAAATAAGAACATGCTAGATCTAGTCATGGAGTAGTGGCAATGGTCACGCCCACATCCCCGGTAGCATGGTATTTTAGTTTATCCCTAGTGAGGCAACAAAGTAAGGTAAAGATACCAAAGTGGATCGCAGAACTTTCTCTCACGTTCACTGCACTAGCCACCCCCCGTTACTCCAACTAATGCACACGTTCCCCCACACACGCTCTCATAAACATGCTTGATCAAAATAAGTAGACAAGAACGGGGTACATAATATGCATCTATACTCATAACTGAAACAAACATTGCAATCTCAAACATATATTAACTCATAAAGATCCACCACAAAGGTATTACAACGGTGACCGTAATCATGTTCAGCAGCTCATACGGTGCTAATTAGTGAAGCTCAAGAGAGGAGAGATACATAAGTTACTTCCACAAACCCATAGTCCAAAGGTGGACTACTCCCTCTTCATCATGGAGACGGTGGAGAAGTCGATGGAGAAGATGGAGACCACGCCGGCAGCGCCCCGCCGGAGTTTTCCCCCTCCAATCTGCAGCTCCTGATCTCCGTTTCGGTGTTTCTGTGTTTGTGCGGCGCTCCTTCCAGAGAACGTCGTGGGACCTTTTTTATAGGCGTTTTTAGGTCAAGACGATGTCGGTGGAGAAGAGATCGAAGGCAACGGAGCCACGAGGCCCAAATGGGTGGGTCCCACGCGGCTACAGTACCTGGCCGCGTGGGCCCCCCTCGTTTGGCCCTCGAGCCTCCGTTTGCTCGCTTCCTTCGCCCACAGGTCTTCTTCCTTCCAAATATTGACGCCCGTAAATTTCCAGGTGATTTCGTTGACGTTTGGGTCCCTGAAACATTAAAATAAGAAAACGGGGTTTTCTGCCTGTGCAGGGTTAATTCCATAAAAATAGGAAATAAATGAATATTCCCAAAAATCATTATAAAACATTGATATAACCCTTATATGATGCAAATATGATTGGAATATAAGCAATTAAAGTGCAAAGTTCATGTATGCATTTTACATGCATCAACGAAGCCGTTTCCCTTCAAAGGGTGGTGTACAAACGGTGGCGCCTGAGAGCAGTTTACTGGTTTCAGAACAGTAACTGCTATGCCGCCACCAAAGGCAAGCCTGAGGGCGAGCTTACTCCTGAACAACAGGAGGCTTTTGAGAAGCTCAATACTCTTTTCAAGAGTGCCCTTCTGAGTGTTCTTGACGATTCCATTGTGGATTCGTATATGTCGTTTGACACCGGCAAGGACATGTGGGATGCGCTTGAGGCCAAATTTGGGGCCTCGGACGCTGGCAGCGAGTTGTATGCCATGGAGCAATTCGATGACTACAAGATGACTGATGAGCATTCTGTTGTATAACAGGCTCATGAGATACAGTCACTCGCAAAAGAACTTGAGCACTTTAAGTGTAGCCTGCCGGACAAGTTTGTTGCCGGTGGCATTATCGCCAAGCTTCCACCTTCGTGGAGCAACTTTGCTACTTCTCTGAAACACAAGAGACAAGAGTTTTCCGTTTTGGATCTCATTGGGTCGCTTGATGTTGAAGAGAAGGCGAGAGCAAAGGATACACGTGCTCGAGTTGCCGAGGCTGATTCTAGTGCCAATATGGTGCAGAAGAAGAATTACCAGCAGCCCCACAAGCCCAAATTTTACAAGAGCAATTCTGGGGGTAAAGGCAAGTCTGATGGAAGGTTCAAGCCTTCACAGCCTACCAACTTTAAGAAGAGCAACAACAAGAAGCCGAGGAAGGGATCATGCCATGTTTGTGGTGATCCGAATCACTGGGCTCCTCGCTGTCCCAACTGCCATGAGCTGCGCGAACAAGAGAACAACGGCAAGACTGCTAATGTTGTCATTGGTGACGTTGAGATGAAGGAATCTGGGTAGGGTATATTTCCTACCATTCTTTCAGTTTGCCATTCTCCTGAATGGTTGATTGACACTGGCGCCAATGTACATGTTTGTGCCGATGCTTCCATGTTTTTTTCTTACCAGGTCACAGGGACTTCTCCCGTGCTGATGGGGGACAGGTCACATGCTTTTGTTTGTGGTGTTGGCATGGTCGATCTGAAGTTTACTTCGGGAAAGATCGTGCGGTTGAAGAACGTTCATCATGTGCCCTCCATCAATAAAAATCTCGTCAGCGGATCGCTATTATATAGAGATGGTTATAAGTTGGTTTTCGAGTCCAATAAAGTTGTAATATCTAAGTATGGACAATTTGTTGGAAAACGCTATGAGTGCGGAGGCTTGTTCCACCTATCTTTGTCAGACTTTTGCACCAAAGTTATTAATCATATTTGCCATGAAGTTTCGTCTAACATTTGGCATTCACGACTTTGTCATATTAACTTTGGTAGCATGACGCGGCTAGCTAGTTTGGATTTAATTCCAAAATTTACCACTGTCAAAGGTTCCAAGTGTCAAGTGTGTGTGCAAGCTAAGCAACCTCGCAAGTCCCATAAGACTCCGGAGGCAAGAGACTTGGCACCGCTGGAACTTATACATTCGGATCTTTGTGAGATGAATGGCATGCGGACAAAAGGCGGAAAGAAATATTTCATGACGCTTATTGATGACTCCACTAGATATTGTTATGTGTATCTTCTGAAATCAAAAGATGAGGCTTTAAACTTCTTCAAAATCTATAAAGCTGAAGCAGAGAACCAACTTGAACGAAAAATTAAACGGCTAAGGTCTGATCGTGGTGGAGAGTATTTTTCCAATGAGTTTGATTCGTTTTGTGCGGAACATGGTATAATCCATGAGAGGACGCCTCCTACTCGCCTCAGTCAAATGGGGTGGCTGAAAGAAAGAACCGAACTCTAACTGATTTGGTTAACGCCATGTTAGACACTTCGGGTCTCTCCAAGGCATGGTGGGGGGAGGCTTTATTGACAGCTTGTCATGTCCTAAACCGAGTTCCCATTAAGACGAAAACCGTTTCTCCATTTGAGGAATGGGAAAGGAAAAATACGAGACTCTCTTACTTTCGTACTTGGGGTTGCTTGGCGAAAGTCAATATACCAATTCCCAAGAAGCGCAAGCTTGGACCAAAAACCGTGGATTGTGTTCTTCTGGGCTACGCTTTTCATAGCGTTGGTTATAGATATTTGGTAGTAAAATCTGAGGTATCCGACGTTAATGTTGGTACGATTATGGAGTCGAAGGATGCGACTTTCTTTGAGGATATCTTTCCCATGAAGGATATGCCTAGCTCATCAAATCAGGAGATACCTAATACATCTAGTCAGGAATTGGTTGATATTCCTGATCCTACCATTTCGATAGAACACACTGATAATCCTGTGGAGGATGACAATGAAGTTCCTGTTAGGAGCAAGAGACAGAGGACTGCAAAGTCCTTTGGTGATGACTTCATTGTGTATCTTGTGGATGACACACCCAGTACCATTTCAGAAGCTTATGCATCTCTTGATGCTGATTACTGGAAGGAAGCTGTCCCTAGCGAGATGGATTCTATCTTGGCTAATGGAACCTGGCCTCACTGATCGTCCTTATTGGTGTAAACCTGTAGGATGTAAGTGGGTGTTTAAGAAAAAGCTTAGGCCTGATGGTACTATTGAGAAGTACAAGGCGCGGCTTGTGGCCAAGGGTTATACCCAGAAAGAAGGTGAAGACTTCTTTGACACTTACTCACCTGTGGCTAGACTGACCACGATTCGTGTGCTACTTTCGTTGGCTGCCTCGCATGGTCTTCTCGTTCATCAAATGGACGTTAAGACAACTTTCCTAAATGGAGAGTTAGACGAGGAAATTTACATGGATCAGTCCGATGGTTTTGTAGTACCTGGTCAGGAAGCAAAGGTGTGCAAGTTGTTGAAGTCTTTATATGGCCTAAAGCAAGCTCCTAAGCAATGGCATGAAAAGTTTGAAAGAACTTTAACTGTTGCAGGTTTCGTTGTCAATGAATCTGGCAAGTGTGTGTACTATCGCCATGGTGGGGGCGAGGGAGTTATTCTTTGTCTGTATGTTGATGACATACTGATCTTTGGAACCAGCCTTGACTTGATTAAGGAGGTTAAGGATTTCTTATCTCGCTGTTTTGAGATGAAGGATCTAGGAGTGGCTGATGTTATCTTGGACATCAAGCTGCTGAGAGATGGTAATGGTGGGATTACACTGCTTCAGTCTCACTATGTGGAAAAGGTTTTGAGTCGCTTTGGGTATGACGACTGCAAGACTTCTCCGACACCATATGATCCTAGTGTGTTGCTTCAAAAGAATCAACAGAGTGCTAGAGATCAGCTGAGATATATATTCTCAGATTATTCGCTCGCTTATGTATTTGGCTTGTGCCACAAGGCTTGACATCTCTTTTGCTGTGTGCAAATTGAGCCGGTTTGTTTCTAATCCGGGAGATGATCATTGGCATGCTCTCGAGAGAGTTATGCGTTATTTAAAAGGCACTGCGAGCTATGGAATTCACTATTCCGAGTATCCAAGGGTACTGGAGGGTTATAGTGATTCAAACTGGATCTCTGATGCTGATGAGATTAAGGCCACGAGTGGTTATGTGTTTACACTCGGTGGTGGCGTTGTTTCCTGGAAGTCTTGCAAGCAGACCATCTTAACGAGGTCAACTATGGAAGCAGAACTCACAGCATTAGACACATCCACTATTGAAGCAGAGTGGCTTCGTGAGCTTTTGATGGACTTACCTGTGGTTGAAAAACCAATACCCGCTATCCTTATGAACTGTGATAATCAGACTGTGATAGCCAAGATTAAAAGTTCTAAGGATAATCTGAAGTCATCAAGGCATGTGAGGAGGAGATTGAAATCTGTCCGAAAATTAAAGAACTCTGGAGTTATTGCGTTGGATTATATCCAAACGTCTAAGAATTTGGCAGATCCCTTCGGGTTTATCACGTAATGTGATAGATAGTGCATCGAGAGAGATGAGTTTGAGACCCACGGTATGAGTTGTCCACAGTGGTAAACCACTCTATGTGATCGGAGATCCCGTGAAGTAGAAGTGGGTGACAAGCTATTGGACAGCTGAGAGGAGAGTATCCTTATATTTTACTATCCCACTCCGTGAAGATGCAATACTCTCCTGATCTGCATGGCAGGTTGATATTTATCTTAGCGGCTTACTTTTATAAGCGGAGATGTTGTCCTGCAGAGCATCTCTTAAGGAATACACCTATATGAGCCTGAGTATTAAACGTCGCAGTCTATGAGAATTGGATGTTCTCTAGTAAACTCATGAAAGGTCATGGAGTATGACGCATAAGCTCCACCTGTGGGGAAGCCTTGCGGCAACCCAGTATCGGTCAAGGGCTTGTGTGAAACTAGTTTGCAGCAAACTTGTAGTTCAAGGCATAGTCCACTATCCAAGTTGTGATCTAGTGTAGCATAAGTTTCTAAGTGAAAGTTCAACTTAACAGTCTTCACTAAGCACCGGTATATAAAACAATGTTTTGGAACAAACGTGAAATGATGTGCCAATGAGACTTTGTGGGGGATTGCTGTATTTTTGCTGGACTTGTACATGGGCCACAGTCTAAAGCCCAACTAAATCCGAAATTCCCATTTGGCCCATTTATTTAATATGGCTGTGTGTATGACTAAAGTTTAGTCCCACATTGCTAGTCGGGAGAGAGTTGCACCACCTTATATAGTGGAGTGTTGTGCTACTTGGTGTGCTTGTGAGAACAGAAGGCTTTCTCCCGCGCACTCCTCCTCCTCCGCCGCCGCTCGCTCGTCACGTCACGACACGCCGCGGGTTGCGGGAATGAGCCGAGCCGATGCCTATATTTTTGCCGTCTGGTAAAATTTATTGAGTCATTGATTAATAATTAACGGACGCGTTAATTGTTTTGCCGTTGCCGATTCTTCTGGATCGTGGAGACGTTACCGACTCGATCGTGGGCTGCGCCCACGTCCTACCCCGACCTGCACTATATATGCAAAGGAAAACTCTAGCCGCAACACACACAACACATGGTAGCTCGCCGCCCTAGTTTCAGAACCTTGCGCCGCCGTCTTCCAAGTATTCTCCATCCCGTCTTCCGGCGTGCACCGGTTAAAGGGACAGTAGGCCTCCGGAACCCCGCCTCTTGTGATCCTGTACGGGAGAGGGGCGATCAGGTTTTTGGGGAGCGCACTCGCGCGACTACTGGCATCGAGTTCTTCCCCAACGACGACTTCTTCCCCGACATCGCCAACCTCTTCATCGACGACATGGGTGACGCCAGCTGCTCCGCAGCTGCTGCATCGTACCTGTTTTTCATCTTCCTGTTTGAGATACTGCTAGAGTCTCTGCTTGTACTAGTTGCTCTAGATTTGTTCGGTTTATCTACTGTTTTAGTAGATCACATGATTAGTTTAATTTCTATTATTCTAGTCATGATCTGTTTACTGTTTTCGCGAATTAAATCTTATGCAAAATTGCTTATATATTCAACAATTTGTTCACTGCATAATGCATGCACATTACAATGCGTGAGCAGCCAAAAACATTGTAGAGGAGGCCGGTCTCTGGGCTCTGGGATTGAAGTGTTTCGATTGTGCTTTTGTCGGGATATACGTTGGACCGATGCTTGCACACCATCCCGCGCGGAGGGGCATAAACCTCTCCAAAACCTAGCCACAACAAAAAAGCGATTGTTTAACTGATAATGAAGGGTTGCGGTTGCTGCTCTGAATATTAAAGCTGCAGATGGCCTTGATTCCCGTCTCTCTCTCTTGAGTGATGATCGCTGTTTTTCAATAAGCGGCACAACAGCATGCTGGTATGATCACGGTTTTCGCCATGCAAACGCATATACTACTTAAGTGTGATCTGCAATGCATGCATGCTTTGACGAGAATGAGTAAGTTAAGTATAGTTCAAGTGTTCTACCTAGAACGAACTAGCTTGGGGCCATGTACACATTATGATCGATGCATGTACTTGTCCCGGCATAAACCATGATTAAAATACACATGATCCAAAGGAGCGTGCCTGACTCGTGCGTGGCCCTGGGAAGTACGTACTATGATTTCTACGAAGGTTGCTTACACTCTCGCGTGGGCCAGTTTAATTACCAGTTTGAAGATTTGCAAGGCATGCACGCGACAACACCTTGAGGTGCCATACGGCTCCATCGCATGCTCCTCCAAAAAAAAAACCTAAAATCAAGAATACACATTTTGAAATGGATTAGGCTTAGCTACTTTCATTTTTTACCGTCAAGTTTTGTTGGGGGGGAGGGGGCGGTAATTCCGCATCTAGTGGATGGCAGAGTATCTATTCTTTAGTAGGTGGTAAATAGGAAACTTATTCTCTCTTTCGTTGAGGAATTGTCTGGTCTAAAAATAAATTTTCATCAGAGTGAGATATATTACCCTGACATGCCTTTCCAAGGCATATCCTTGAAAAAAAAAGTAAGATATATTGTTTTAGTAAGGCAAAAGATGTACATGATGAGTATCGTCATATTTTCAACGTGAGGCTGGGTCTTTACCGTTTAAATACCCGGGTATTCTATCCATTATAGAAAGTTTCTTAATAAAGAATGAAAACCAGTAGAGGACCGTTTTGAACATAAACTAGGGTCATGTGTAGTTAAGATGCTCTCATATGGAGATAGTCTAGTTCTTATTAATTTCGTTCTTAAATGCTTACCAATGTTCTTGTTATCTTTCTTTGAGATACTTAAAAAGGGTACTCAAAAGATTGGATAGTTACCGGTCGCGGTTCTTTTGGCAAAGTGGCCAAAAAGAGAAAACATACGGTCTAACGAAGTGGAATATTGTTTGCCATCTCAAATATCGTGTGGGGGGGGGGGGGGGGGGACGACTAGGGATTAAGGTATTTGATATAAAGGAAATATGTCTACTTTGCAAGTGCTTTTTAAAATGCTAAATGAAGAAGGGGTGTGTGACAGGAGTTATTGAGCAACAAATATTTAAACGGGAAACGTTATCCCAGGTGGATGCTAAGCCTACATATTCACCTTTTGGAAGAGGCTTATGAAAATAAAACATGAATTTTTTACTCGTGGGGCTTTCGTTGTTTGCAATGGTCTCCAAGTCCATTTTTGGAAGGATGTTTCGTTAGGCTATAATTCGTTAGCGAACAAATATCCTTCTTTATACAATATAATCCGACATAAGAATGTGTTGGTGGCGCATATCATGTCGGTGATCCCACTAGAGGCATCAATTTAGTTTAGGCAAGCGCTTATTGGCGATAAATGGGATGCATGGTTGCACCTAGTTGAGAGACTAATGCCATTTTCTCTAACTGACACGCCAGATACATTCATGTGGAAATTAATTGACTACCACGGGTTTGTTTACGGTAGTCTCTTTGTGCTGATTTGTTGAACGGACACACAAGATATCTTCGTAAATACTTGTGGAAGTTAAAATTTCCGTTGAAGATTAAGATCTTTTTATGGTTCCTTCATCAAAAGGTATTACTCACAAAAAATAAGTTGGCTAAAATACGATGGACGGGATGTAAAAAATGTGTATTTTGGAGTACATATGAGTCTCCTAAATATTAATTTATCTCGTTCTCATTTGCTCGCAACAGTTTTAGACTCATTCATTTTACCTTTAATATATTGTGTCCTACCAATATTGTGGATATGTTTGGTCTCAATGGAACTGACAAAATGACAAAGGATATCTTTAAAACTTTGCATTAAATTAAAATAAGTCTGTGTGCATCGTTTTGATGCAGAGGCCGGACTCTCCCCATTTTAAAAGAGAGTATTGCTACTGAGTTATCGGTTCAAGACAACAATCCACCACATGCAGACTCCACCATGTTCTCAGGAGTATCAAAATTATCCCTCGCTAGCAAGGCTCGCAACGAGAAATGCCGTGCCATGCGGCTGACACCTAATTAATTAATTAGTAATCCTGATGTTAACTGCTCCCTCCGTTTGTTAATATAAGATGTTTTAGCATTTGACTACATGCACTTGTACACGAATGTATGTAAACATGTTTTAGTTTGTATGTTCTCTCAGTTTAGTATGTATCTAGACAATATGTGCAACACCTATAACATCTCATATTAAAAAGACGGAGGGAGTAATAGAGGGAGTAATCGACACACTCTAGCTAAACCCTGAACCAGACAAGTTTGATATTTTGTGCAGACTAATAAGCCGTACCCTAGCTGTGGGAGGAACTCATGCATGTATGTCTTTCCATGCACCCACTTGAGTTTGAGTCCCCCGTTCTTCCAATTTCGGTGAAGTTAATTGCACGGGGTTGTTAATATACGACCTGACGCTGACGTGAAGTAGAATTTCTGGCCACGTACTCCCTCCGTTCGGAAAAGGATGTCACAAAAATGAACTATAGATAGACCATTTTTGTGACATCCTTTTCCGAACGGAGGGAGTACAATACAAAGCAGCGAGAAATGAAAATGTGGCGAAGCCCGTGCGCAGGCAGACAGCAGCATGCATGCATGCATGCTCCATTAATTCTTGCGCCAGCACAAAGACCCCCGGCCAGGCTCGGGCGCAGTGAAAGCAGATTATAGTTAGCTTGTTTCTAATGATGATTGCATTGCGTCAACTTTACTAGACCACTGCACTACGAACACACTAGAATCAGGCACAGGGGTTTGGGCTAACTCGATTAGTCATGAATGGTGGTGGAGTCGTGGCCCAACTTGAGGCACCGACCATCCGTGACTTTCCTGTGTGCCACTGCAGGATGCCGCCGATGGCATGCACAGGGCGGCGGATCGAATCCAAAAGAGCCGCTCGACTATGGATGAGCATGGGTGGATGACGGGCTAGCAGCCAGCAGGAGCACTAGCACTAGCACTGGCTAGCAGCTTATGAATGAAGTGTGATGATGATGCTGTAATAACCAAGTTAGCATTGCAGCAGCTAGCGGCGGCAGCAGACACCGCTTGCTTCCTAATTCAGTCCTACTAGCTACTACTACTCCACTAGTGGTAATGTTATAGGAAAAGATGATAGCCGTGCGTGCGTGCGCGCGTGTCCACCTCGCCATGATTCCTCCGTCGCAGCTCAGAGAAACAAAGACGAAAAAAAGTAGTAAAGCGTACTACTCCATATAGCAAGCTATAGCTTCAGGCCGGCGGCGTTCGTGTCCGCGCGCGCTCGGAGAGCGAAGACTGAGGAGACACCGGATCAGGTAACGCAGTGATGCTGCTTCCAGCACTTGGAACCGAGCGTTGTCTCCGTTCCATCAGTTGGAAGCTAAAAATATACCGCTGCACAGCTCCCGACGGATGTGATTCCCCACAACCATTGACCTCGGATCCCGATGGAACTCCTATCCACTAGTCCCTCCAGTCAGCCTGTCGCTGTACAAGGAGATGCGGATGGGGAGCGATAACGTTCCGGAGTTCCCGGCCGGGATGCTTACCAGTCGTACGTGGGAGATGACACTGTGCAACGTCAACCCTTAAATCTTGTTTTATGTATAACTACATAGCTAAGGCCTAGCTTAAAATACTCCCTCCGGTTCAGTTTACAAGTTGATGAAGCAAATATGATAGAAAAATTTACCACCAAAAAAATATAACATCCAAAGTTTCTAATGATATAATTTTTGTCATATATACACCATATTATGTTGGTAAAATTAACGACCTAGAGATACACGCATGAATTTTAAACTGAAACGGAGGGAGTATCAAAAACTAAAATCAGATTAATGACCGTCTTGACGGAGGGCAGCGAGTTTTGCCTCCCCGCTGCATATGCACCTTTCATTTAAACTGTGTTTACACGTATTCCGAAATATCAAAAATATTTCAAAAAAATAGTCCGCTCATACGCTCTTCACATTACACATACCACGGTTCTTTTTGTTGTTTGGAGAAAGTTTAACTACACATAGAATGTCGAGATGATGCGAGCATTTTTTTTCCAGAATTTTTCAACATTTTGAAAGGTGTTTTCTCAATAAAGGAACATATGCACATGATACTCAATAAATTTCGGACGTTGCTATTTAAAATCAACTATTTTATGAATAAGGTCACTGATTATGACTCACGGTGAGCAGTGTGATCTCTGTTAAGTGATCGAATACAAAAGAGAGGACCAAACAAATTATTGCCTACGATGGATGGTGAGAGTTAGAGTGAACTCGATGTTTTGGGTCGTAAGTGTAGTTGTATCCATTATCAAAAATAAATTTAAATATTTTAAAAAATATCAAATAAAAATATTGGGTGTAAATCCGGACATTCTGCATTTGTAAACAAAACTTCGTGAAGAAAAGACATTTTTCTGGCATGTGTAAAAACACAAATAAATTTCCATGAAAATTCATTCTGTAGCATCGGATTTTTGTTTTTACACAGGACACACAATGTTGCCATTTTTACATGAAACATTTTGTGCGAACATAAAATATCCGAGTGTACATCCGATTTTTTTAATTTGAAATACAATTTTGAGTAGTGGGTGGATATACATCTATGAGCCAAAAATGATTTTCCAAAGTTAAACACATAAATTTATGAAGTTGCCACTGATGAGCACTTTGGCCATTAACTTTGTAAGATCCTAGATTTTTATTGTTTTATTTCTTGGTCCTCGATCCGTGAGATCCTTATGAGTGCAAAAATGACGACCCTCTCTAGTGAACAGTAGAGAGCGGTGAATCGGAGTTTCTCCTCTGTGCTCGTCGGCGATTCGCGGGTTCCTTCGCCCTCCGTCGGCCGTGACGGCGACGGATGGGTGGGGGAACCCCGGATCTGTACATAGAGTAGGTAGGGTTCCAGCCGGCGGTGTCTTGGAGGCGGAGGTGCCGTCGGAGTGGAGGTGTGTGGCGTTGGTCTTTCTCCTCTGCGTCGTCGTGCTTGGGTGCGGCGGCGTAGGACCGGCGTCTTTTGGTGCTCGGGGCTCCTCGGATCCGTCGAGCTTTCGTCCCCTGCGAGTGGCCGGCGAGGCGTCGTCGTCGGTTGCGAGCTTCGGGGTCCCTGTCCTCCGGCCCCATCGTCGTCGTGCCGTCGCGTCCTCCTGCGGCGGTGAGGGGTGTGTGGGGTGGTGTGCTTTGGAGGAGAGGAGGTGCTGGTCTGCTGTCCTCAAGTCTCCGGCCGGCCGTGGTGGCGAGGGGAGAAGGGGGCGGCGCGCTGGTGCTCGGGTGCGGTAGCTGCTGCTGGGTTGAGGGCTGTTTTGGAGCGAGATCTGGCCACCTCGATGGGGGTGGTGTGCCGCTGGGCCTAGGTCTGGTGTAGAGGATGCTCGGGTTTCGTCCCGGCCGATGTGCTCTATCAGCTTGAAGATCCAGCTCCATGGAGCTGGTGGCGATTGCGGCTCGTCAACGCCTCTGGGCTTGGAGCTCTGTCTACTCCGTGGTGCGACTGTGTGCTTCTTGCTTCTTCGATGGCGGCTTCATCGGAAGGCTGGTGGGAGCTCCGTTCGTGAGGTTGAAGATGAACTCCAAGGACTTCTTCGTGTTTTAGTTTTCTTTGGGGGTTCGTCCAGTAAGAGTGGCGCAGCAGCGCTGTGTATCCGTATCCTTTGTGTTTCTGTATGCTTGTATCTGTACCTGTATGTTCCTTATCGTTTGAATACAAGTATATTATGCTAAAAAAAATGACGACAATGATGAAGATCGACGTCGTTGACTCCAAGATCGAGGCTATGGCAGTGGTGGATGAGCTTATGATGGTTTCCCCTCTGGTTCCCTCCTGGAGGTGAGGTTTCTTGTTTTGTGTCCAACAGTTTGGCTTCTCTATTTGTCGTTTCACATAACCCTTTGCATAGAGTGAAAATATTTGACGAGGCGAAGGAGGTGGATGTTGATGATGATGTGAGGGATGAATGTGTCCCGTTCGACGGCCCCCCATTCCCCATTATACATTGGTGACTTACGTTTATAGAGTGTGAATTGGTTTACATAGGTATATTCCTACGCTACACACTTACGACATAGTTTGGATCCAATATGAGTCAGTTTATTCCACGGAATTCACATTCGAATAGTTTTACATCTAATATGAGTCGATTTACATTGAGGTTGTGTTTGGATGTATGAATTGGGCCTCTGAATTGGCCATTTGGAATTTGTGGACCCGAATTCTGGTGTTTGGGTGCGTTGGGTATTTGAGCCTGGAAACTCGGGCCAATTCCAAGCTCACCCCCACGCGGCTAGTTTGTTCATCGATCAATACGGAGGGGTGGAGCTCCGCATTCCTCTGAATTGGCTCGAGCATACCATTTTGCTCGCTCCTGAAACAGGTCGAGGCGCTCAGGAAAAGGTGACCTCGCACCAGAAAAATGGCGGCGGCAGCCACAGACATCAAGCTCCCTTCCCCTCCTCCTAACCCCATGTTCGGCGGACGGCGGTGGGTCGAAGGCATCCTTCTAGCCGGCTATTGCTTCGCCGTCCTGCTTCTCTCCCTGTCCCGTCCACCCTTTAGTTCTAGCCCTAGCAACAGGATGGGGAATGGCGGTGGCTGACGTCGGGATGGGGATCGTCGACGGCTGGTGACGGGATGTGGAACGGCGACAGCCAGGCGGCGGCTTCTTCTCCCTCACCCTCCTCTCCCTGCAACTTCTTATCCCTCGTTGTCGTTCCCCTCCAGGCCCGCCCCTAACCCTAGATCGACGGGCGGGAGCAGAATGCCGGAAGGAGGGAGCACGATGTTGGCATCCGGCTCGGGATCCTCTGGCCATCTCCTGACCTTGTTCTTCCTCAACTTCGGTCTAGCCCTCCTGGGAACTCCTCCTCTTGCTTGAATTCAACTAGATATACATCCAAGCACAAATTTGGAATTGACTGCTTTACTCGATTCTAAATACCAATATTTTGCAGAACCAAACACACTACAATTGTTTTTAGAACCCATTTCAATACGGAGGATGATTTGGTATTTGTCTCAATTCAGTTCCAAGCCCTTCAATTCATACATCCAAACATAGCCTGAGTATCTCGCAGAATCCACATTTGGCTTCCTTGATGTGCCTTGTAGTTCAAAATGATGTGTTTAGAAGGATGGCCGGTGGGCCGGCGAAGGAGGAGCTTTGGGCAGGGTGACGTCGCGGCAGCGCGCCGACCGCAGCGGGTGGACGGCGGTGGTGCGCTCGCCAGACGTGAAGAAGACGACCATGACATTGCTCGACTGAGAATTAAACTAGTTATCAGTCGACTGAGCGCTAGTCGGACCCAATAATAAATAACAAATCACTACAACTTGGCCTCTCTGGATCACCGGGCAACGCATGCGCCTTAGAAGGTTAGAACGAAAGAAAATAAACTCGATCGGTGTCACACCGTGCGCCGATCCTTGGCTCGCGGCTTTTAGACAAAAGTAACGTGTCTACCGGTTGTTCTCTCCCGATCAACTACAGTAGCAAAAATTCACCATTTTTTCCATCCAATTAAGAACGGCGTGTTTGTGGGCAGGACTCAGGAGCATCAGCTCCCACAGTCAAGGTCAAACTAATCATCAGCTAGCCGCAGGACGTGGCCCAGCTAAACCCCACCGCCTAATTCTCATCTTTCTTAACCCCACTGACTAACTGTCCTCGTCAAATCGCATATATAATCAAGCCAGTTCAGACAGCTAGCTCTCTGTCTCTTCCTCATCACAATCACTCCGAAGTCCAAACCAACCAGCTCCGCTTGACATCGGCAGGACGCCAGCCATGTCATCGTCGTCCAGAGCGCGGCGGAGTGGCAGCGGCGGGAGGCAGTTCGCGGTGGGAGGGCGGTGGCGCCACGTGGCCGTGGTGGACACCGGGTGCGGGTGCCGCCCGCACCGGCCGAGGCTGCCGCTCATGAGCCTGCCATCCTTCCTCAGGCCGTCCCCGAAGCCGCCGGTGCCGAGGAGCAGCAGCAGCTCCCGCTCCTCGTCCTTCTTCCCCTCTTCCGCCTCCACGGCCTCCTCCGCTTGCACCTACTCCTCCTACTCCTCTTCCAGCAACTACCCCGCATCCTCCCGCGTCTACCAACAAGAGCCCGCGGTGCCCTACGGGGTCACGGCGGCCAAGGCGCCGGTGGCGAGGAAGAAGGTGGCCGTCAACGGCAAGGCGAAGAAGATCAGGCGCGAGAAGGCGGAGGAGGAGGACGTCGGGGTGGCGGTGGAGAAGGAGTCGTCGGACCCGCGGGCGGACTTCCGGGACAGCATGGTGCAGATGGTGGTGGAGATGGGGCTGTGTGACTGGGACGGCCTCCGCTGCATGTTGCGCCGCCTGCTCGCCCTCAACGCGCCGCGCCACCACGCCGCCATCCTCGCCGCCTTCGCCGAGGTCTGCGCCCAGCTCGCCTCCGAGCCGCCACCGCCGCCGGCGTATCACTACGACTACTACTACTGACGTATGATTCGTCGGCTCGGCAAGCGCGTCTGCTCATGCTCTGTTCTGTTCTGTAGGGGTGTCGAGAGATCCTGGCACCACCTGGTGTACGCATCGCGCGCCGGGTGGTGATAGGATCTCTCTGGAGAAAATTTAAGCTAGAAGAAGATTAGTAGCTGCAAGTCTATGTGTGTTTAGTGGTCGGCTCTGATTTTATGCTTTACTTGCTGTTTCCATTTCTTAGTTTGTGTTCCGGTGTGTTTGTTCTTAGTTTGTGTCTGCTTGTGTGGCCTTCGGTTTTGCATGAAGGTCACCGAGGATCCAACTTAGTTAATCTATGTAACTAATTGTGCCCTTTTAGTAGTGCTGTGATGTGTTCATTCTACATGCATATCACACTTTTCTTGTGAACGATGTTCTCTGTACTTTTACTCGTCTTCACGAGTAGAGCACTAGTACAAGCTAGCATTGCATCTTCAGATGTTTTATCTTAATCACCTTCTGTTTTCTAGTACCACTGTACTAGGCCAACTGCATAGTAGTCCATAGTTATGGACCAAGTTTCAAGCGCCAAATGCTACCATTAGTCGCGTAATCTGTTCCCTTTGGGCGAAAGTGTGAGAGAAAGATCAGAACTTTGGATGCCGATGGCACTCATCGTTCTTCGACTTTTGATAACGACTTAGAAGTGTTTCCGAGAGAGCTTTGCCGCCGGGAAAGCGTCGCGATCCGCACGCCGCGCATCTGCCGTCCGTCGTGCTTTTTAGTCTGCGGCGTGGATTTCCACCGGAGTGACGCCGTTGTTCACATTCATGCTCGCCGGTGCAGTCAGAGGCAGCGCTGCATGCAAAGGTAAACAGCAAATGGGCTTCCTCTCTTCTTTAATTACTAGTGGTTGGGCTGCCTTTGCGCTCTCTCTTTAATTACTAGTGGTTGGGCACTTGGGCTGCCTTTTGAGAGTTGTTTGTCTTCTCAGACTAGTCACAATAGGGAGTAAGTTAGACTAGTAACATGCATATGTTACTACTCTAAGTTACTACCTCCATAGTGGGGAGTAACATGTGTGTAGTGTCATATTTAATAGGTTATACACTCATCTTGCCTTGAAATGTGTGATGTTATGATAACATAGCTAGTTACCACACTCATCTCTCTCCTCATTAATTACCCGCCACATCAGATTTTTTGTCTATGTGACACTGATGTTACTCCTATGTTACTCCCATTGTGACTAGTCTCATGATGTTTTTAAGTCAGCTTTGTGGCCGTTGACTCTATGAAGATCGATCGGTGTGCCATGTGATTAGATGTTAAAAAATGCATACTCCGGAAAAGAATGTGAACTTTTCTTTTTCGCGGAGCACTTGCTTTTAATTTAGTGGACATTTTGATCAAACGGCCTCCAGTATGAGACAAAGCTGCTACATCATCGACGTGTACCTGTGGCACTTGGACTTTTCCAAGCCGAAGCCGACTGGCCGGTTGTAGGGTTGCGAAGTAATGACGAAATAATTGAACAATACACTGTCGGGTCACTCGCGTGGGAGCCTCCCTAGCCACAATGCACCTGATCTTGGTCGACCACCTAATATGTTTTCTAAAAGTCCGATAAAAAGTTTGGACATAAATAATGCTCACATTTAGGGGTGTAAACGGATCGGATCGGATCGGATTTTACCTCTACCATATCCTTTACCATATTTTATTCTCGGATTCGGATCGGATCGGATAATGAACGGTTGCGGATTCGGGGGCGGATAGATATAATCACGGATTCGGAACGGAAACGGAGCGGATTCGGGGCGGAAAGAAAATTAGTCGGATCGGTATGCGCAATGTATATCATCAAGCCACATAACCAAAAATAATAGCTCAACAACATAATAATCTAACAAAGTTATACTCCATAGTATGTAGAATGACTATACAAGGGAGTCGTTGTTCAACAAATGAGCTCCACAACTCACTAAATACAAATTGTGCTCTATCAGTTTAGACATTTCGGTAGAAAATCGGATTATTCGGATTATAACCATCGGATAATCCTAACTAATATTTGGATAATCCATATTCGGATGTTATTTTTCATACCATATCCTATACCGTATCCGGGTGTTCAGTTCGGAATCGGATATCCTTATCCGGCAAATTCTTCGGAACCGGATATGGATTCTTTAAAACGGATTCGGCGGCGGATTCGGTGCGGAAATTATCCTATCCGTTTACACCCCTACTCACATTTACCATGTCACAAAATTTGAAGTCAGCATTTATAAAGCAGATCAAGCAAAAAATAGATAAATGTCACAAGGAATAGTTCCAAAATACAAGTGGGACTTTAAATTTGGCCCATTGTCACTATTGATTACCAATTTGTCATTTTCTATACCAAAATACAAGTCGGACTTTAAATTTGGCCCATTGTCACTATTGATTGCCAATTTGTCATTTTCTATATTGATGTTGTGTTTCATATTTAGACTTAAAGTTTTGTGACGATATATATTTATGTTGTGGCAGTGTCCTAACTTTAACTTGAATTTGGCCCATTGTCACTATTGATAACAAAGTTAATCAATTTAGTCACTATTGATAACAAAGTTAATCAATTTATTTATTATTGTTGTGTTTCACATTTAGCCTTTAACTAGCAGGGAGGGGGCATATGCCCCCCTATGCTCCTAAAATAAATTTACAAAATGTATTACTAGTTCAAGTAAATGTTGTTGGTGGAGCCATGAAAAATCAGAGTTGGGGTTGGTGTACAAGTACATGTTAAACGACAGTTTTGACCAGCACCTATTCATCTTGGTGTCGGCATGGGATCGCGACAAGTGCAAGGTGTGGCATTGGCGTTGCATTATCTCCACGATCTAAACATGGTGCAACACGATCGCAAGGCCTCGACATCATACTTGATGAGACCTTCTTGTCCCACCCAGCACTACCTGCACGACTAACGCTTGGTGCACGAAGAATTCGTCCACCGAGACGCTCGATTGATCAACTAACATATTTTTAAAAATCCGACAAAAAGATTGGACATAGATAATTCTCATATCTAACTTGTCACAAAATTTCAAGTTGGAATTTAGGAAACAGATCGATCAAAATCTTCAACTTGAATTTGGCCCATTGTGACTACGGATAGCAAATTTGTCATTTTATTTGTTGATGTTGTATTTCACATTTAGACGTAAACTAGCACGGTGGCCCTCTCAGATCAGAGGGCGTATAAAAATAGTGCAGAAACTTACCTGTGATCCGAGTTAGCTGGAAAAGCTACGAAATAACACCAAGTTGATCTGAGTAGATCATCAATATATGTTAGTTTCGCATATACTATACAATATACTATTATGCAACAACACTCTTGTTAGGATAGTTTTCGTTCTGGTAATAATGGGTTTTCGTCCCATAGTAAGCGTTTGAGAGTGAATGTTACACAGTGCGTTTCCTATTAGTGTGCCAAACCACTTGTATCTGTTTCTCCTTGTCCTTTAGTTGTATATATGTCAAACACATATAAGAGAAACATGGAATGGTGTCATTGGAGAACGCTGATGCATGTAAAATGCATACATGAACTTTGCATTATTTTACTTATATTTCAGTCATATTTGCATCATATAAGGGTTATATCACCGTTTTATAATGATTTTGGGAATATTTGATATGTTTCCTATTTTTTATGGAATTAACCCTGCACAGACAGAAAACCCTATTTCTATATTTTAATGTTTCAGGGACCCAAACGACGTCCAAATGACCTGGAAATTTACGAGCATCAGTTTTTAGAAGGAACAAAGCGTGGGAGCGAAGGAACCAAACAAGCGGAGGCCCGAGGGCCCAGATGAGTGGGACCACGCGGCCCATGTACCTGGCCACGTGGGACCCCCCTTTTGGGCCTCGGAGCTCCGTTGCCGTCGATCTTTCCTCCACCGACTCCGTTTTGATCTAAAACCGCCTATAAAAATAGTCCCCCGACGTTCTCTGGAATGAGCGCCGCAGAAACACAGAAACACCGAAACAGAGACCTGGAGCTGCAGATTGGAGGGGGAAAACTCCGGCGGGGCGCTGCCGGCGTGGTCTCCATCTTCTCCAACGACTTCTCCACCGTCTCCATGATGAAGAGGGAGTATTCCACCCCTGGACTATGGGTTTGTGGAAGTAACTTATGTATCTCTCTCTCTTGAGCTTCACTAATTAGTACCGTATGAGCTGCTGAACATGATTACGGTCATCTATGTAATACCTTTGTGGTGGATCTTTTTATGAGTTAATATATGTTTGAGATTGCAATGGTTTTGTTTCAGTTATGAAAGTAGATGCATATTATGTACCCCGTTCTTATTTACTTGTCATGATCAAGCATGTTTATGAGAGCGTGTGAGGGGGAACGTGTGCATTAGTTGGAGTAACGGGGGGTGGCTAGTGCAGTGAACATGAGAAAAGTTCTGCGATCCACTTGGGTATCTCTACCTTACTTTGTTGCCTCACTAGGGATAAAAAGAAATACCATGCTACCGGAGATGTGGGTGTGACCATTGCCACTTCCTCCATGACTAGATCTAGCATGTTCTTATTTTAACTTCATGTCATGATACTTATTGCTATATCTGAGTTATCTTAATTACTGAGGTGTTATGATTTAGTTCGCATCTTGGTGGAGTATAAGAGAGACTAATAACCAAAAGGTCTCTATGTTAGGACGTGATGCCCATATAATTATAACTTGTCATTAAACGGTTGTGTTGCAATCTCATATGTCAACTCTAGTGTTCCATTGTCTACCACTTTATTAAAGAGAGAGTGCATTTGTGAAACCATGAACCCCGGTCCATTTTTAATCATAAGAAACACCTTTCCAACAACTTTTACCACTTTTTCATTTTCTGCCATTTAAAAATCCGAAAATACAAAAACACTTTTACATCTTGCATTCATCATATAAAACCCAAAAATATCATTTATCATTGCTACCACCATCCTTGCATATTTATTTACCACCATTGCATATTTATTTCTTGTTTGCATTGCATATTATCTTGATATCATTCTCACACCTTGTGCTTGACAACCACTAGGTGAGGTTGAGGACCAAAACATTTACTTTGTTTTGTAGGTAACCAAAAGAAGGATAGGAAAGATAAATCTTCACTACTGATTCCCCGAGAGTTCGATATTAAACCCTCGAGTCACCCCTCGTGGGGAAAACACGTCTTCCACTTACTACACACTCTGCACTTGGAGTCTCAACCTAACCCATTTACTTTTCACGCAGGTAACTACGTGAAGGGCCATCAAGACGTTTTTCTGGCGCCGTTGCCGGGGAATCATTGCTGAAAGGTTTATCCAAGGGTCCCCTGCACTAGCTCTGTTTTCTGGCGCCGGGTTTATCCAAGGATATCTCACCAAGTCAACTTCATCACCAACTTGTGCTAACACCTAAGCTTGGGGAGGTTGCACCTACGTGAGCATCATCTTATCCATCTTTACCTTCAAAGCAATTTATCTTGTTTTGTCATTGTCTTGCATTTTTAAGTTCGGTTTGCATATTTATTTTCAGTTTTGCATAAAAAATTAAAACCCATAAAAACTAGTGTTGTTTTTAATATGTATGATAAGCTATGGAGAAACTTTCTGGAATGTCTATGGGTAATGATTATTTTAAAAAGTATGACGCCTACTCTGAATATCAATCAACCAAAGAGGGAAATAGAGTGGGTAAATTGCTTAAAGCTCTTCACAAAATAGCTAATCAGTTTTGTGAGTTACATGGTATAACTTGTTGCAATAGAAGAGTTGTTAAACATTCCCACTATCAATGCAAATATAATAGTGATCCTATAATTGCTTGTTATCGTGAAGATGAATGTTTATGCCCTGATATAGAACAAGTTGAGAAATATATTGCTTATGTTGGAGCCCATGAGATAGACTCTCTTCTTGATAAATTTCTTGCAACCAGTCATGTAGCTCGTGAAATGAAAGGGCAAGTTTCTATTATTCTCCAAATTTGCAAAAAGAATTTAGTGATAATGTTTATGTTAAAGAAAGAATTCTTGCTGCCACGGAAAGCACTAACATTTTGCAGGAAGAGGAGGATAAGAACCTAAGCTTGGGGATGCCCGTGCAACCCCAAGAGGATGATGAAAACATAAGCTTGGAAGAGGAAGTATGTGAAGAGGAGATTGAAATGGATGTGCTCCAACCTAAGCTTGGGGAAGAGTTGGATCTCCCAACTTCACCATCAACATTTGATAATAGCACTCAAACTCAAAAATCTTTTGTTATTTATGAGAATCCATGTTATGATGAGTGTCAAACTGAAAATTCTATGGTCCTATATGATAACCCATGCTATTATGATGAAACTAATAATGCTCCTTTACTTTTAATGCTACTAGTGAACTTATTGATGATAATGAGGAGTGTTGCTTAAATATGCTATATGATAATGCTTTAGATGATGGTCCTATGCTTATTGATAATCCTCCATGTTTAGTTGTTACTAATTTGTGAGGATAAAAATGATATACTTGCTGTTTGTGATGTACTCTTACTCATGAGAGTCCTACTTTGTTTTGAACTCTCCTACACACCATAGAGGAGAAATTTGCTTATGTTGAGAAATACTTATGTGATTTGCAACTATCTTTAGTTCCAAATCTTTGTTGCAATCATGATAGTAAACTTGATATTGATCTTATTAACTATTTTGAAAGAGGGAAGCATGCTAATGAATTCCATAATAAATTTAATAATCCTCTTTATGTGCCTAAATTATCTAAGTTGAATGATTCTTGTGGTTATATGGTTGAATTTATTTCTACTACTTGCAACTATTATGAAAGAGGAGGTGATAAGAACCCTCTTTATGTTACTAATAATTATATGCTGCAAGTAAATATTGTTAATATGCATTGGGAAACTTCTATTTATGGTGATTCATTCATATACAAAATGCCAATGCATAGAAAGAAAGTTAGACTTCGTTGTTATTACTTTTGTGTTTTGTTTTTCTCTCAACTAGGGTTCAACTTGACTATTATTTTGATTGGTTTGAGAACACCATGGGATCCTGGTATTATGCATGAACACTTTCCAAGGAAGAGGGACACACAAAGTTCAAGCTCCCTCATGAGCTTCGTCCACAATAAACATCAAGTAAGAAGCCTAGCTATATGGCTATAAAGAAAGCGCTTTACGGGAGGCAACCCGGTTGTTTTTATTTGTGATTTTCTTTGTGTCCTCTTGCTGTAACAAGAGACTTAGTGTTTAGTTTAGTTTCTGGAATTTTTAATAAAGTGCCAAGTTTTACTCATTTTGGTTGAAAAGTTGCTTATAGCGTTCGGAGATTTTATTCCTGCACGAATCTGTGCACGGTATGATTTTTAATTCTTATTCTGTAACTCCGAATGAGCTCATATTTGAACTGTAGTGCAACTTTTCATCCTCTGTATGCATGAATTTTTCGGAATTTTCGACAAAGTTAAGTAGGGTAGAAAAATACGTTTAGCTGCTGCTGTTTTTCTGGACAGATTCTGTCCCATTTTGTTTGATGCATGCTTAGAACTTTTAACTTGAATCTTTTTGATCCAATTGAGTTTATGAGTAGGCATACAACATTATACACTTTCTGGACATTCATATGAATTTTTGTCTAAGGATTATATGCAGCAAGAAATCTATTTGTTTATCACTACTAATGCCCCACAGAAAAAGAAATGGGAGAAACGGTGTTTTGAAGTTTTTTCACAGGGATTAGAGGAGATGCACCAAGAGCTATCCAAGGATGGTGAAGACCATAAGCTTGGGGATGTGAAGACAACCCCACTGGACCTACACACTCTCGGTTTGCACACGTCTAACTTCTGTTTTTCGATCGAAACACTTTATCGCATAAACTTGGAGCGTCTTTTTGTTTGTTTAGGTTTGATTTTTATTTTGTGAGACCACCACACTATCATTTATATATGAGAGAGCTACTGGAAATTTGGGTTGAATTATGTTGGATGCTATTATAAGATTGGGAAAAGGGATGTTGAGTTAATTTTAAAAGATACATATAGTTGCATGATTCATGAGCTTGTTAATGAGTAATAATTTGCAATATTTTATCAAGAGCTATCTTTTATTCATGTTTTGATGCTGAATGTTATTTACCTTGTTTAACATGGATTAGTTAGTTCTATGGACACTCATGCATGCATTTAGATGGTCAACTTTCTCCCTCTTGCTAGCCCAAAAATTCCAACAAGCAAAAACTTGTTTCCAACACCTTCAACCAAAGTTTTTCCAGTGAGTCCACCATATCTACCTATTAGCTTTATGCTATTCCGAGTATGTTTATCATGATATTTGTGTTATCTATACCTCTGAATGAAAATGCTTATGTTGTTGATTGTTATGGGAAAAGTTGGTTATAGAGCTCTCTCGAACTTGATGCACACTTTACTTTCATTGCATAAATAAAACATGACCCATTGTGATTAAAATTATGATGTTGTGGCTTGACAAATGTCTTTGGTTGAGAGTTAGCTCATATGTGCTGTCACATGGCAAGCTTTCAACATGCACTTCATCTCATTTAGTTGATATCATGTACTTTTGTTTATGGATGCTTACCATGGGTGAAATAAATGTGGAAATGAAGTGAGTTTAAATGAGTTTGTATAAATGGTTAGAGAGACGCCTGGGCCGCTAATCTAAGCCATGCATCATTCATGGTGGAAATTTACTTACATGCTATGGTGAACCTTCTGTGATACACCTTACAATAAAAAGCTATCTAATGGTAAATAAAAAGGGTGTTGAGATTGTTCATTGTGTTTGTTTGTCTTGTCATTTTGATATGGGCTTGTTCCATATCCTGGGACAAGAGGTACCCCAGTTGACGCTCTTAATGATACTATTATTACTTACAATGATATTTAACTTGAACTTGCTTTGTTTCCAAGTTGAGTAACACATGGAGTAGGTACTTGTATTCAAGGGGCATGAGACTTTCAACCTGTACTTTGTCAAGCACACTACTCGTATTTGCTTTCACTTTAAACTTAATCATTCAAGATGCTATGATAGGGGAATGAGAGCTTGACACCAAGGATTACCACATTACAATCATTAACTTAAGTAGAGAAGTTCAGAAGTTAGATGAAATTTATTCATGCTTTACCTCTACTCATATATATATCTTTCCAAAGTGTCCACCTTTTATATTCAGATTTTCATCAATACTCTATGACCATTGTAGGATGTTCTTACTTATATTATGCATACATGTGGTCCATAGTACTTTCTTTTATGTTACACTTTGTGAATTATCATTGAACATCCTTGCATTGAATACTTGATATCACTTCATAAACTATCTTGCATATTGCTACTCCTTTTAAGAATGAATCATTTGACTCTATGTAGCAATAGTAATCATCTTTGATATCCATTGATAGTATTAAATTGCAAAGTCCACCTTCATACTCGAGGACGAGTATAGGTTAAGCTTGGGGATGTTGATGCATGTAAAATGCATACATGAACTTTGCATTATTTTACTTATATTCCAGTCATATTTGCATCATATAAGGGTTATATCACTGTTTTATAATGATTTTGGGAATATTTGATATGTTTCCTATTTTTTATGGAATTAACCCTGCACAGGCAGAAAACCCTATTTCTATATTTTAATGTTTCAGGGACCCAAACGACGTCCAAATGACCTGGAAATTTACGAGCATCAGTTTTTGGAAGGAACAAAGCGTGGGAGCGAAGGAAGCAAACAAGCGGAGGCCCGAGGGCCCAATGAGTGGGCCCACGCGGCCCATGTACCTGGCGCGTGGGACCCCCTTTTGGCCTCGGAGCTCCGTTGCCGTCGATCTTTCCTCCACCGACTCCGTTTTGACCTAAAACCGCCTATAAAAATAGTCCCCCGACGTTCTCTGGAAGGAGCGCCGCAGAAACACAGAAACACCGAAACAGAGACCTGGAGTGCAGATTGGAGGGGGAAAACTCCGGCGGGGCGCTGCCGGCGTGGTCTCCATCTTCTCCAACGACTTCTCCACCGTCTCCATGATGAAGAGGGAGTAGTCCACCTCTGGACTATGGGTTTGTGGAAGTAACTTATGTATCTCTCTCTCTTGAGCTTCACTAATTAGTACCGTATGAGCTGCTGAACATGATTACGGTCATCTATGTAATACCTTTGTGGTGGATCTTTTTATGAGTTAATATATGTTTGAGATTGCAATGGTTTTGTTTCAGTTATGAAAGTAGATGCATATTATGTACCCCGTTCTTATTTACTTGTCATGATCAAGCATGTTTATGAGAGCGTGTGAGGGGGAACGTGTGCATTAGTTGGAGTAACGGGGGGTGGCTAGTGCAGTGAACGTGAGAGAAAGTTCTGCGATCCACTTGGGTATCTTACCTTACTTTGTTGCCTCACTAGGGATAAAAAGAAATACCATGCTACCGGAGATGTGGGTGTGACCATTGCCACTTCTCCATGACTAGATCTAGCATGTTCTTATTTTAACTTCATGTCATGATACTTATTGCTATACTCTGAGTTATCTTAATTACTGAGGTGTTATGATTTAGTTCGCATCTTGGTGGAGTATAAGAGAGACTAATAACCAAAAGGTCTCTATGTTAGGACGTGATGCCCATATAATTATAACTTGTCATTAAACTGTTGTGTTGCAATCTCATATGTCAACTCTAGTGTTCCATTGTCTACCACTTTATTAAAGAGAGAGTGCATTTGTGAAACCATGAACCCCGGTCCATTTTTAATCATAAGAAACACCTTTCCAACCACTTTTACCACTTTTCCATTTTCTGCCATTTAAAAATCCGAAAATACAAAAACACTTTTACATCTTGCATTCATCATATAAAACCCAAAAATATCATTTATCATTGCTACCACCATCCTTGCATATTTATTTACCACCATTGCATATTTATTTCTTGTTTGCATTGCATATTATCTTGATATCATTCTCACACCTTGTGCTTGACAACCACTAGGTGAGGTTGAGGACCAAAACATTTACTTTGTTTTGTAGGTAACCAAAAGAAGGATAGGAAAGATAAATCTTCACTACTGATTCCCCGAGAGTTCGATATTAAACCCTCGAGTCACCCCTCGTGGGGATCTTCCACTTACTACACACTCTGCACTTGGAGTCTCAACCTAACCCATTTACTTTTCACGCAGGTAACTACGTGAAGGGCCATCAAACGCTTAAAAAGAGACTGAACGAAGCATGTTCTTAGTGGGAGGGGGGGGGGGGGGGGGGGCATATGCACCTAGAATAAATTTACAAAACCTATTACTAGTTCAAGTAAATGTTGTTGGTGGAGCCATGGAAAATTAAAGTTGGTGCTGGTGTACAAGTACACGCTGAACGACAGTTTTGACCAGCACTTATTCATCTTGGTGCCGAAGCGGGATCACGACAACATCGCCCAGGGTGTAGCATTGATGCTGCACTACCTGGACGACTACCGCGTGGTGCATCTCGACCTAAAGGCCTCGAACAACATGCTCAATGACACCTTCATGGCCCGCCTCGGTGACTTTGGCCTTGCCCGCGCCATGAAAACGGACAAGACCTCACTTCTTGCATAGAGGAGGTCGGCCGTGGTGTCTACGTTACATCGTGCCCGGGTGCTTCCACTGTAGGGTCACGCTGGGTCCAACATCTTCACACAAAACATTTTCCCTAGCACGGCCAAGCCAAAATTCATTCTAGGGAAGCACCCATGGAGTCTTACCACTCGACATGTGTTTGCGGAACTTGATGAAGTGCATCGGGGTAGTGCAGTCCTTATACCTCATCATAGACAGCTCTGTCGCTCGTGATGAGTTAAAAAAGAGCCAACGAGACCAACAAAAAAACAGAAAAGGAAAAAAACCATGGAGGGCCCCCCAAAAAAAAAGAGAAGGGGCACACTGCTATATTTTATACATACTTGTGCTTCATATTAGCACCTTTCGTTTGATATAGAGAGTTAACGTATGTTTCATATATACTATAGACCTATAGTGGGGATGACGAGTCACATACCGGGTCAATATGTCACCGCCAGCTGGGCAATGACGGCAACCGACATAGTAAGCCAAACACGTATCCTCAGGGTGGCAAGTACCGCGAGAAGGAAGCACCGCCATCCAAAGGTGGCCATTAGCGCGACAAAAGCATGCCACCGCCTCTGCCTCGTAAAGGCAGCAATAACCGGGACAAGCATGCTCAGCCACATTTTTCATCATTCGTTTTTATTTAGCAGTATAAAAATACATAGTATATATGTGTTGCCCGCGAACGCGGAATTAAAGCAATCCTACCCTACCATAATACCTTGAAGAAAACATAGCATCTACCTGATATTAAAACATACTACCTCCTTTTGTAAAAGAAGGCATAAAAATTTAAAATTTGGTCAATAGTTAAACCATGCAAAGTTCGACCAAACTTTTAGAAACAATCATCAACCTCTCTATTAGAGTAGTTTTCTCTCTGGCTTCGTCCGCAAGTTCTTTCACAGAAATAGGCAAGCTGATTAGGGCGGACATTTCAATCTCCAAGACTGAGAGGCATGCGGATACTGTGCGGCCACAACTAATGAGATTTAGCCCAGTAGCATCAACATTGCGTCTGTCAACGTCAATACCATAGAGGTGTAGCCCAGTAGCCATGAATCAGCATTGTACAAGAACAAAGGTTCGCTGCAGCCACTTTGCTTTACAGTTTTGTTTGATTTTTCCCATAAAAACCTTTTTATTTGATGTTAACGGCACCATCAAGCATGATTTTTTTTTGGTCAACCAGGTCAGGTATTTTTTGGCCTGAACATTGTGTGGTAGTTTTCCTTGAGTAGCGACTGAATTACTTTGGCAAAACCGAAATCCATCAGATGAATGCACCATCACTCAATCACAAATACGGTTTTGATGGTCAGCCAGTTTGGGTATTTTGTGGACTGAATCTTGTGTTTTATTTTTCTTACATAGCGACATAATTAATTGGGCAAAACCGAAATCCATAGGGTGAATGCACAATCCCTGACACACACATATGTCTTAATATTCGAGAGTTCATGTACCTAGATTTGATGATCATGTAAAGTACCAAAGTACCATTACCAGGGTCTAAGTATATACACTCTATTTCTGTATTTAAGGCGTATAGTTTTTGAGAAAAATATATAAATATATGGTTTATTGCGATTTATGGATAATTTTACCTCTAT
Organism: Poa pratensis; assembly: GCA_947311845.1. Classification (NCBI taxonomy): domain Eukaryota; kingdom Viridiplantae; phylum Streptophyta; class Magnoliopsida; order Poales; family Poaceae; genus Poa; species Poa pratensis. The sequence continues at coordinate 40,109,267 of CAMZMU010000097.1, read as the reverse complement.
CCAAAAATAAGTTCCCATCTCGAATGAAGGGGTTGTACAGATTGTTTTCATTTGGTGGCTATTAGGAACTCCTCTCTTCCGATTTTTTTCAGAAACAAATGACTCCACCGTATGCTAAATACCTATGTCTTAATATTCGCGCAGAAAACTATACGCCTTATATTAGGAAAGGAGGGAGTACATCATATTAGAAAGCCCAGGGCATACTTTTTTGTTTGATAACTAACAAAAGATACTATAGCTTTGTTAGGTGAAATTCTACCACTAGGATCAATTATCATCATACGTAAATAATTTAAGTCAAATAGATACTAAGCCCAGTCGAGTCGGTGGACCAGTGAGCCATAAATATTGCCGCTAAGTGAAAAACGAAACGTAAAATAAATAATATAGACATAGGGTAAACGCATGAACACCTGAGGAAATTGGGTAAACTTAGACTTAGACTTCAGAAAAACTTAATTGGAACATAAATTTGGATTTTTATCTTAGTTTCAACATTATGGGTCGACCGGATGCAAAGGAATAAATAACATCAAGTTTAAACAGTATTATTCTAATGAATATGTTTACTAATCAGCATGAAACCAAATAGGTCAAACTTTGTGATTCATAATCCGCATCAGTACTTGTTTTCATAAGTTAGATTAACTCCTATATGGCATTGCAATTTTTATTTGCTAGATTGTTCTATCTCGAGGGTTCTGCGTGCATGCATGCATGGTTTGCTAAAATTTAACAAGGCAACATTAGACATGTTTGTCGTGTAGCTTGCCCTAGATTTCAACATATTTCTCCAGTATTAAAAAGTTTTTAGAAAAGCAAGATTTTGCGATCATCGTAAATGTACCAAAATAGATAATAACATGTTGGCATAACCATACCTAAACATAATGCATCCATTAAAATCCACATAACATCATCTAAACATATCCATTCTTCACCATTATACCTAATCATGTCATAGCTAGCTGTTGCATCTTGGTAACAATAAGGTGTAGATCTTCTAGCTAATAAAACATAACAAGTTGATCAACGTTGTTCCACATTGATAGATCTCACATAAAACTAGATCTAGCTATATCACAACTCACATATCATCAAAGTTTCTCTTACAAAAATCTCATGCGAGAAAAGTTTTTAATTAACATGTTTATTAGTTGTTCAACTAAAGATGATAGTTACATGTGGCGCTTGATTTAAACATGTTGTTCCTCACCACATACACCGATGTTAATCTAGTGTATTGGATAAATGCACGATTAGGACAATGTAACTTCCATGCATGTTGCATGAAACCAGGTCTAAATCCTCTCATATTTTTGAATGGAAGGGGCTAAATGAGAAATATATAAAAACAGCTAAACTATTTTCAGAACAAACAAAAAATGTTGCGAGTGCATCATCTTTAATGTGTCAAATTTTACCAAGAATATACGTATGGTTTGACGGATATTCATGTTTTAAAATAATGTGGTTCTATAAGAGTTGTAACCGTTATGCTAAGTAAATTATCACGTGTGTATTTATGTCCGGTTATGATTTGTGGGTGGAGATGGTTATGTCATTCCTAAAGCACCACATTAGACTACTCATAGTGGAGAGTAACTTAGAGTAGTAACATGGAAATGTTACTAGTTTATGTTACTACCTGCATAGTGGAGAGTACATATATGTAGTGTCATGCAAACGTTTATTAATTAGCTTGTAGACTCATATTGCTTTGAAATGTGTGATGTTACGGTAACTACCGATGTTACTCCATTTGCCACTCTATTCATTAATTAGATGCCACGTCATTTTTTGCCTATGTGGGATCTATGTTACAACATGGAACATATCTATGAGTGTTGCATAAGGGTCGATATCTCCCAAAGGTGGTAGATATACAACTAGATGGCTATGTCTATGAGTGTCGCATGTGGGTCCACATGTTCCCGAGATGTGATAGGTAAAGATGGCCAGGGGTTTTGCATGTGGGTCCATATGTCCCAAAGGTTGTAAATATACAACTAGATGGCTCTGAGTGTTACATGTGGGTCCACATGCCCCCCGGATGTACTAGGTCAAGATGGGTCCACATCCGGGGGACGTGTGGACCCACATGCAACGGACGTGTGGACCCACATGCAACACTCATAGTCATCTAGTTGTATATCTACAATCTTTGGGACATATGGATCCACGTGCAACACTCCACTCCTATCTATGTTGCATTTTGTGAGACCCACATGCTAGTTCTAGGTCAGACTGTCTAGGTCTCGTGTATGTGGGACCAAATGTGTAGTAGGTCATATATGTATGTACTACCACCTTTGGGACATGTGGACCCACATGCAAAACCCTAGCCATGTTTATCTAGAACTATATGACATACTAGACAACTAGACACCAAAACTATCATGTGGACCCATCTTGACCTAGAACTTTATGACATACTAGACAACTTGACCAAAAACTATTATGTGAATCCCACAACATGGAACATATCTAGGAGTGTTGCATAAAGGTCGACATGTCCCAAAGGTGGTAGATATACAACTAGATGGCTATGTCTATGAGTGTCGCATGTGGGTCCACATGTTCCCGAGATGTGATAGGTAAAGATGGCTAAGGGTTTTGCATGTGGGTCCACATGTCCCAAAGGTTGTAAATATACAACTAGATGGTTCTGACTGTTGCATGTGGGTCCACATGTTCCCCGGATGTACTAGGTCAAGATGGGTCCACATGTCCCCTGGATATACCACATGCAAAACCCCTAACCATCTTGACCTAGCACATCCGGGGGACATGTGGACCCACATGCAACACTCATAGCCATCTAGTTGTATATGTACAACCTTTGGGACATATGGATCCACATGCAACACTCCACTCCTATCTATGTTGCATTTTGTGAGACCCACATTCTAGTTCTAGGTCAGACTGTCTAGGTCTCGTGTATGTTGGACGAGATGTCTAGTAGGTCATATATGTATGTACTACCACTTTTGGGACATATGGACCCACATGCAAAACCCTAGCCATGTTTATCTAGAACTATATGACATACTAGACAACTAGACACCAAAACTATCATGTGGACCCATCTTGACCTAGAACTTTATGACATACTAGACAACTGATACGTCTCAAACGTATCTATAATTTTTGATGTTCCATGCTGTTATTATATCAATTGCTACATGTTTTGGCTACACTTTATATCATTTTATGCATTTTCTGGGACTAACCTATTAACAAGATGCCACAGTGCCAGTTCCCTGTTTTCTGCTGTTTTTGGTTTCAGAAAATCTATTAAGGAAATATTCTCGGAATTGGACGAAACAAAAGACATCTTCAATAATATCACGAGGAGATCACGGAGTCCAAAGGGGAGTCGGAGCAGACCCACCAGGGGCCACGCCACACTAGGGCGCGGCCCAGGGTGGGCCCGCGCCCCCTATGGCGTGGTGGCCCCCCTCGTCCACCGACGACGCCTCTACGCCTATATATTCTCCGCGACGCGAAAACCCTATTACGGTCGATCATATTCCACGAAAAGTTCCGTCGCGGCCGACATCGTCAATCTCAGATCGGAGGAGTTCTGAAGCTCTTCCCGGCACCCTGCCGGAGGGGAGATCATCACCGGAGGGCTCTACATCACCATACCTGCCTCCGGAGTGATGCGTGAGTAGTCCACCCCTGGACTACGGGTCCATAGCAGTAGCTAGATGGTTGTCTCTCTACCTTGTGCCTCCATGTTTAGATCTTGTGAGCTGCCTAACATGATCAAGATCATCTTATTGTAATGCTAGATGTTGTGTTTGCTGGGATCCGATGAATATTGATACCATGTTTATTCAAGTTGTTTATCTATGTGCTCTTGATCTTGCATGCTCTCCGTTGCTAGTAGATGTTTTGGCCAAGTAGATGCTTGTGACTCCAAGAGGGGGTATTTATGCTAGATAGTGGGTTCAGTCTCTAGATATCTGGATCAGTGACAGAAAGGTCTAAGATGGTAGATGTGCTGTTGCTACTAGGGATAAAACATTGGTGCAGTGTCCAAGGGCACTTGTATTGATTACATTACACACTTTATTTCATGCAATAATCTGTTGTTAGCAACTTAATACTGAATGGGATGCGGATGCTGCCTTGAAGGTGGATTATTTAGGCATAGATGCGGTTGGAATAACGGTCTATGTACTTTGTTGTAATGCCCAACTAGATTTCATAGTAGACGTCTTGGCATGTATTGCATTGTTATGCCCTCTCTATTTGTCAATTGCCCAGCTGTAATTTGTTTACCCAACATGCTAGTTATCTGTTCTGAGAGAGACACCACTAGTGAACTGTGGACCCTGGTCCAATTTCGTCATACTGTTTACACAACCTGCTGCAATCATCTGTTTCCTGTTACTTGCTGTTTTTTCCTGCTGTTTTCCACACCATACGTTTAACTCTTTGTTTCTGCAAGACCGGAGAGATTGACAACCTCTCTGTTTCATGTTGGGCAAAGTTCTGGTTTGTGTCTGTGCAGATTCCACGTTGGTGCAATGTGAGATCCTGGCTCAGGGCTTAACAGGATTGATAGAATACTCATATCAACAAGTTGCAACTTCTTTTCCGGAAGCTCATCTGGAAGGAACTCCGAGGTTAAGCGTGTTTGGCCCGGAGCACTCCAAGGATGGATGACCGACCGGGAACTGGTTCCCGGGTGCGCACGAGTGAGGACAAAGTGCGCAGAAAAGACTAGTGTTGATCTGTGGGGCCAGTCTGGAGATCCTAGAGAGCTGCCAGGGGTGACAGGCCCGGCCCGGGGGTGGCCGGGGTGTTACAATTTGGTATTAGAGCCGACCTTCGCGGCAACACGGGCGTGTGCGGGCCAGGGGCGCGGACATGTGGAGCATGTGCCGGCACTGGACGCACAAACGTGTACCAAGAGGGGAAGTTCCTGGACTGGGGGCTGACCGACGAGGGCGTCGGTCTTCTAAGGGGGGAAGGATGTGAGATCCTGGCTTAGGGCTTAACAGGATTGATAGAATACTCATATCAACAAGTTGCAACTTCTTTTCCGGAAGCTCATCTGGAAGGAACTCCGAGGTTAAGCGTGCTTGGCTCGGAGCACTCCAAGGATGGGTGACCGACCGGGAACTGGTTTCCGGGTGCGCACGAGTGAGGACAAAGTGCGCAGAAAAGACTAGTGTTGATTTGTGGGGCCAGTCTGGAGATCCTAGAGAGCTGCCAGGGGTGACAGGCCCGGCCCGGGGGTGGCCGGGGTGTTACATGCAAGCTCCCTAGCGCCAGGGGGAGTCAACATCAACAACCTTCCGATAGATCGTCAAGTCCTACTGGATTGATAACCTTGGGTAGATTTCTCAAGGGAAAACTTCTGCTGTCTACATCATAACCTTCCTCTTGGGGTTCACCAACACGTAGCCATCAAGCTGTTTTCTGGCACCGTTGCCGGGGAAGTACCCATCATCACCATCATCATCATCCTCAAATACTCTCCCGTCAACCAGGCACCAGCTGTTTTCTGGCGCCGTTGCCGGGGACTTGGAGGCTATTGGAAAGGGGAGTCTCTCAGTTCCAATCTCTTTACTTTGTTTTTGTCTTGTTTTAGTTTTGTTTTGCTTGCTGTTAAAAATCAAAAATCCAAAAAAATTAAATTCCTGCATCTAGTTTTTAATTTCGAGTTGCCCTGTTGCTTGTTTTAGTCTTGCTAAAAATGAGTAATCCTGATAATACTGAGTGGTCTGACTTTAACAAATTCGAGTTCACAGCTTTACCTATCTTGAAACCTGAATTTTCTATGATAAACATACAAGTAGGTAGTGGCTCTGTCATAGGGAAAACAACATTGAGCAATTTCTGAACTTTGTGAGAAAGTCTGATGACTTTAAAAAGAAATCTATAGCTGAACTTGCTCCTAATTATGAAACTGCCATAGCTTCCCTTGTTCAAATGCTAGAAGCTAGGTTTGTTAATATGCATCCTATAATGCAACACATGTTTTTAGCACTTCATGATATGAAAAATGGTGAAAAGAAAGACTTTGTGTTAGAAACTTTGCATGAAGAATTGGGAGATGTTGCTAAGGAAGCTAGAATGATCTTTGCTAAATATAAAATGTTTGATTGCTACACTGATGTTATGAAAATTCTTAGAACAAGAAGGGAAAATAGAGCTAAATATTCTAATCAACCTTTTGCTAAGAATGGTCTGAAAATTCCAATCCCCTATAAAATGATGGCATTGCATGACACTTTAGAAAATAATTTTGGATGGATTGTGCCTGAAAATCTTTTTGATGAAGAGAGTGTACCTAAGAGAAAAGAAAAAGAGAACTCTGAAACTAGCATAAGTAGCATACAATGCATTGTTGATAAGACTTTTAAGCTTTCATTGTATGATCTGGATCTTGACAATACTTGATGCATCTCTTCATGCCTAGCTCAAAGGCATTAAAGAAAAGCACTTCTGGGAGATAACCCATGTTTTTATTTGCTGTTTTATTTTTGTTTTCTTGAGTCAAGGATGCTTGTTTACCTCTGTAGCAACTCCTTTGTATCTTTTATTTGCTGTTTTGTTGTGCCAAGGAGAGTTACTAATGCAAAGTTGGTATTTATTTTCAGGACTGCATTGGAACAGATTGCTGTTCGTCACCGTTTAATTCAGTAGAAAATCAGAAAAAATCAAAAAATGCTGAAATTTTTGTGCATGTTCCTGATGATGTTACGCAACTTTCATTATTTCAAAAGTTTTTCATCTGAGCATCGTAAGTGCCTCGAAAAAATTCGTCATTACAGACTGTTCTGGTTTGACAGATTCTGTTTTTTATTTTGCATTCTCTCTTTTACAAGTTTTTAAGTGGTTTCTTTTCGTGTAAAAGTGCCCACTTGAGCCTAGTAACAGTAGCTAATGTTTAAAATAGTTGGCTTGTGAGTTTTGTCTTTGCTAGAACTTTGAAGTATTATCTTTTAGTGCACTAACCTGCTAATGAGAAAAGCTGTTAAGTTTTGGTGTGAAGGAAGTTTTCAAGTGTTGATAGAGGAGAATGATATTACATGATCAAGAAGAGTGAAGAGCTTAAGCTTGGGGAGGCTTACCTCCCCAGCATATTTCAAGAAGACTCAAGCATCTAAGCTTGGGGATGCCCAAGGCATCCCCTTCTTCATCTACAAATTATCAGGTCATCTCTAATGGTGCTATATTTTTATTGCTTCATGCTAGTGTACTCTTCCTTGGAGCGTCAGTGTGTTTTTGTTTTCAGTTTGTTTTGTTTTGTTTGCTGTGCTATACTTGTTGGATCCTAGTATTCATGTTTGGGAGAAAGACACGCTCCACTTTTTCATTAGAATACTCTTGTGCTTCACTTATACTTGTTGAGTATTCCTGTCTAGTTGCTGTTATTTCTGTTAGCTCTCAGTTTTTCATGTATCTCTTGTTAGAGCTTTCAGTTTCTTTTGAAGAAAGTACTCTCTTGCTTCACTTATATCTGTTTGGAGAGTTGTCAAATAAGTTGATTGGTGTTTGGTTGGACCAGAAAAATGCTATGCATGTGGTAGTGGTATAAAATGCTTACATGAATCTTTTTAGATCGTTCTCCTGAGTAATTTGATGCTTGCCAATTGTTTTGAGCTGTCAAGTAATTAAGGTTTTGACGAACCATAGACTCCCACTGTCTTCCTTGTTAACACATAGCCTTCATCCAAAAATTATCTAGACTACTATGGACTTCCAATCATGCAACAGATTATTATAGCAGAAAATCCTTATAGTAGTTCTTCATTAACAGCCATTACTTACATGATGCACAAGCTTAAACATGATTTGTTGACACCTGTATACACCATTACCTTACAAAACAATATTTTATGCTCTCTATATGCCTTCGGGAACTACAGCTCTAGCACATGATGTTAATCCCTGCTTCCCTCTGCGAAGGGCCATTCTTTTACTTTTATGTTGAGTCAGTTTTCCCACTTCTTTCTGTCTACTTAAGCAAACATCATTGTCAACTCCAGTATAACAGTTTTTACATAACTTTGTGTTTGGTTGATCATATTCTTTGCATTGACATTATCTATATGATATACATGTTGAAAGTTGAAGCAAATGCTGAAACTATTATCTTCCTTTGTGTTGATACAAACACTTTCATGTTGAGAATTATTGCTGCTGTGAGCTAACTATTATGTTAGACTATTATATCTCTAAATGTTTTATAGTATTATTCATGAAAGTTTGCACTTGTGTGATCACTTATGTTTACTCTTTATTTACTTGCTTGCAAACTATAGACCATTGGCTTGGATCACTTCATTCAGATCATGTGCATTACATTGTTATTTGATCAAAGATTGTGTTGGTAGCATGTCACTTCAAAAATTATCTGTTTTTATCGTTTACCTACTCGAGGACGAGCAGGAACTAAGCTTGGGGATGCTTGATACGTCTCAAACGTATCTATAATTTTTGATGTTCCATGCTGTTATTATATCAATTGCTACATGTTTTGGCTACACTTTATATCATTTTTATGCATTTTCTGGGACTAACCTATTAACAAGATGCCACAGTGCCAGTTCCCTGTTTTCTGCTGTTTTTGGTTTCAGAAAATCTATTAAGGAAATATTCTCGGAATTGGACGAAACAAAAGACATCGTCAATAATATCACGAGGAGATCACGGAGTCCAAAGGGAGTCGGAGCAGACCCACCAGGGGGCCACGCCACACTAGGGCGCGGCCCAGGGTGGGCCCGCGCCCCCCTATGGCGTGGTGGCCCCCCTCGGCCACCGACGCCGCCTCTTCGCCTATATATTCTCCGCGACGCGAAAACCCTATTACGGTCGATCATATTCCACGAAAAGTTCTGTCGCGGCCGTCATCGTCAATCTCAGGTCGGAGGAGTTCTGAAGCTCTTCCCGGCACCCTGCCGGAGGGGAGATCATCACCGGAGGGCTCTACATCACCATGCCTGCCTCCGGAGTGATGCGTGAGTAGTCCACCCCTGGACTACGGGTCCATAGCAGTAGCTAGATGGTTGTCTCTCTACCTTGTGCCTCCATGTTTAGATCTTGTGAGCTGCCTAACATGATCAAGATCATCTTATTGTAATGCTAGATGTTGTGTTTGCTGGGATCCGATGAATATTGATACCATGTTTATTCAAGTTGTTTATCTATGTGCTCTTGATCTTGCATGCTCTCCGTTGCTAGTAGATGTTTTGGCCAAGTAGATGCTTGTGACTCCAAGAGGGGTATTTATGCTAGATAGTGGGTTCAGTCTCTATATATCTGGATCAGTGACAGAAAGGTTTAAGATGGTAGATGTGCTGTTGCTACTAGGGATAAAACATTGGTGCAGTGTCCAAGGGCACTTGTATTGATTACATTACACACTTTACTTCATGCAATAATCTGTTGTTAGCAACTTAATACTGAATGGGATGCGGATGCTGCCTTGAAGGTGGATTATTTAGGCATAGATGCGGTTGGAATAACGGTCTATGTACTTTGTTGTAATGCCCAACTAGATTTCATAGTAGACATCTTGGCATGTATTGCATTGTTATGCCCTCTCTATTTGTCAATTGCCCAGCTGTAATTTGTTTACCAAACATGCTAGTTATCTGTTCTGAGAGAGACACCACTAGTGAACTGTGGATCCTGGTCCAATTTCCTCATACTGTTTACACAACCTGCTGCAATCATCTGTTTCCTGTTACTTGCTGTTTTTCCTGCTGTTTTCCACACCATACGTTTAACTCTTTGTTTCTGCAAGACCGGAGAGATTGACAACCTCTCTGTTTCGTGTTGGGCAAAGTTCTGGTTTGTGTCTGTGTAGATTCCACGTTGGTGCAAGCTCCCTAGCGCCAGGGGAGTCAACATCAACAACCTTCCGATAGATCGTCAAGTCCTACTGGATTGATAACCTTGGGTAGATTTCTCAAGGGAAAACTTCTGCTGTCTACATCATAACCTTCCTCTTGGGGTTCACCAACACTTAGCCATCAACAACCTGACCTAAAACTATTATGTGGATCCCTCAACATGGAACATATCTAGGAGTGTTGCATAAAGGTCGACATGTCCCAAAGGTGGTAGATATACAACTAGATGGCTATGTCTATGAGTGTCGCATGTGGATCCACATGTTCCCGAGATGTGATAGGTAAAGATGGCTAAGGGTTTTGCATGTGGGTCCACATGTCCCAAATGTGGGTCCACATGTCCCAAAGGTTGTAAATATACAGCTAGATGGTTCTGAGTGTTGCATGTGGGACCTAGCACATCCGGGGGACATGTGGACCCACATGCAACACTCATAGCCATCTAGTTGTATTTCTACAACCTTTGAGACATATGGATCCACATGCAACACCACTCCTATCTATGTTGCATTTTGTGAGACCCACATGCTAGTTCTAGGTCAGACTGTCTAGGTCTCATGTATGTGGGACGAGATTTCTAGTAGGTCATATATGTATGTACTACCACTTTTGGGACATGTGGACCCACATGCAAAACCCTAACCATGTTTACCTAGAACTATATGACATACTAGACAATTTGACCCCAAAACTATCATGTGGACCCATCTTGACCTAGAACTATATGACATAATAAACAAGTTGACAAAAAACTATCATGTGGATCACACAACATGGAACATATCTAGGAGTGTTGCATAAAGGTCGACATGTCCCAAAGGTGGTAGATATACAACTAGATGGCTATGTCTATGAGTGTCACATGTGGGTCCACATGTTCCCGAGATGTGATAGGTAAAGATGGCTAAGGGTTTTGCATGTGGATCCACATGGCCCACACGAGTGCTCAATTTAAATGATTAGTGAGTGAAAGAACGATGACATCTTGTTTGTATAGCTAGTGTCGTACATGTGTTGTTCTGTACGCTTTTCCTTAACAATGTAGCTAATTTAATTATCTCTATCTCTAATATATGATACGACTTGTAGTGATGGTTGGTGATGGTACGTCAAGACACAAAACGAAATACCCCCGATAGAGTGTTACACACGGGATCAGAAAGGGAGTCTTGATAGGTTCAACACAAAATAAAAATGCAATACAGGAAAAAACATTTCGAAATGGCCTCTGTAGAAAATATTCGGAGCGTACATCGACATTCTCTATGCATACACCAAGTTTCGGGGAGAACCGACAATTTTTGTGGCCTCTGTAGAAAAAACAAAAAGATGTCATGTGAAAAGCCTGTTTTAGCATCAATTTTTGTCTTTTTAAACACGACGCACAAATTTCATTATTTTGTATAACAACTTTGTGAGCACATAAAATATCGAGATTTACGTGATAATTTTTTGACATTTCAAAACATTTTTAAAATATATTTTACTACTACTGTGGAGATATCTTAGTCTACGTGACATGCAAACCAAAAAGATGACACTGTTTGTTGGTTGATCAGATTTGGAGTTTGCTTCATGTACGTGATTCCCAAACTAAACATGAATATTTTTTCCTTAAATTTTTATCTAACACAAATGTTTATCCATCAGTTTAGGAGTTAGTTTTCCTTACGACCGTATTCAGCATGTATATTCCATCGGCCCACTCTCAAACGGGGTCTCCACACCTGACACAGTAAAATTTAAAAGGAAATGTTGACATCATCCATGAAATCATCACGTGAATACAAGCTGAGTGTTACGTGAAGAATTGGGACAACAAACAGGAATTTTTTCACCAACACGTACTCTATGTTCTGTACGCTTTTCCTTAGCAACGTAGCTAACTTAAATATTATTAATAAGATGTGTATAACATCATGGAGACAAGGTTAGCACAGTGGCTGTGCTCCCTGCAAACCTCCTATGAGACACGGGTTCAAGACCCGACGGCCACATATTTTCTTTCCCTTTTTCCATCGGCTAGGCTCGCGGAGTCTCTGCTTGAGCTGGCTCGCGGCTTCGCAGGTCCCGCTCGATATTTTGAAGGCTCGGCTCGAGCCGAAGCGAGTTTAATCTGAGCCATATTTTGGGCCTAGCCGAAGCGAGTTTAATCTGAGCCATAGGTAAGATTAAATCACAGTTCGCACTTGGTGGCCTATGGAAGCACAAGCCATATTTTATATCGTCAGTCTGCAACTACAACTTGTTACTGTTGTAGTTCTTCCGGTAAGACAATTCACTTGAGCACGTTGTCGAAACCCCAACATAAAAAAAACTTGGCCGGGTTCTAGCTAGCGTAGAGCTTAAAATTAATATTCTCTCAGAAAAATATATCGATGTCCATATGGTGATATGCAAACTTTCTTCCCAAAAACATGCTTGTTTGTGTTCAAGGCATAAAGAAGACAAACCGAGTAACTAGAATAGCAACTTTTGTGCATTGAATTTGTTGTTTTTCAATGGGCAACTAGAAAGGAAATTTTTACACCGAAATTGAAGTCTACATATAATACATCAGAAGGAGAGAAATTTTAGCGGAACACTAACCCTCGACCCCCTCGCGCCGCAACCCCAGGGCGCCGCCAGAGGGAGTCAAGTCCAGCGCCGCCCACCCCCTCCTCTCGACCGGCGAAGCTTGTCGCCGTTGCCACCGGCCTTGGCCGTGGCGGCTGGCGCCAAGGGCGCTTAGGGCAGGAGGACGTGGTGGCAGCTCCCGACGCGACTGGGGCGTCTCGGGCAGGGCACTGCGCACGACGGACAGGGCGGTTTCCTGGCCGTGCGGCGACATGCGTTGGCTCCAGATTGGCGGCGGCGACGGCGGCCGTGGAACGGGCATCTCGGCCTATTTCGTCGGTGGCAGGCGGCGGTTCCGGATGGGCGGCGGCGTGGGCGTGGTTCCTAGCCAGGGCGGCGAGTTGGCGGCGGAAGCGAGGCTCTCCATGAGGACCCTCCCGGCGGCACGACGGCAGACGTAGGATCTGGACCTTTTGGTCCGATCTGGTTCAGCCAGCTGCCTAGAATGGATTTCCGGGTGGCTTCTGCGGCCGCCTCCTTGCTGCTCCGACCGGCGGCGTGGGGGCCAACCGGTGTTGAATAATGGTGGCGGTCCTAGGGTTTCAACTCGCGTCAAGATGAAGATCTCCCTGACGCCTTTCCTCCTCGATGTGGCCGGAGTGTCGGGTTCCGGAAGGCTCCGCCGGTGATCTCGCATGGACGTTTATGCCTAGAGATTGCTGAATCGGATGGGATTCGGTTGCGTCGGAGTGAGCGGCGTGAAGCTTTGCTTATGTTTCCGTCATGTGTAAATCCATGGTGAACTCAGAGGCGAAGAATGTCATGGAGGCCATGATCGGAGGACTAGTAATTGGTGATTGGAGCCTTTGGCGGCGATGAGGAACTTGCTTGAAGCTTCAAAAATAGTAGCAGCGGTATTGAAGTTGGGGCGACAACACAGGTGAAGTTCAAAGTCTTACCTTTCAGGGTGAAAATCCAAGGTCTGGATTTAATTGGTTATGCCTGTCAATGGCCTTGTTGAATACATTGTTTTGAGTGTGGGGGCCATCTCTAGGGTGAAAACCCAAAATCTACGATCGGGCGACGACGGAGCTATGCACTGTTTCCCTCTTCAAGGCGTTGCTATTGTTGAACTTGGACATCAGGTGTTTTCTTGGTGGTGGTTGTGTTGTTGCTGAAAGGACTAGAACTCCGTAGTGAGACTTTTTTCTTTTTCTTTTTCTTTTTCTTTTTTAACTTCTTCTTTTTTCGACTGTGTGCGCATCTGTACTTCTTCTTTTTTCAGCTGTGTGCATCCGTAGTGCCGTTAGGGTATTGCGTTGTTGAAAAGGCTGGGTGTAATTGCTATCTATGCGATATTAATATATACTTTTATGTAAAAATATAATACATCAATCATGACATATATGACTTTTTTTTTAGAGTTTGTTGAAAAATGAACTGTTTTTTGCCTCATCACCTAGGAGTTACCGATAGAAAAAGCCATTATTATGATTACGGGGAGGTGCAGTACTTCTGCAGTGTAGGGCTGCAGGGTCATGTGTACACGAACGCACGCATTGAAGCAGCAGCAGGGAGAGGACCGCTCCGGTGCTCCCTGCTCGCATTGAATCCGAGTATCTCGCTCTCGCTCACGACGACGACGACTCGTCACGGTGGTCACTGGCTGGCGTCGGTTTCTCGCCGGAATCATGGCTTTCTGCGAACTGTGCAGCACTGTGCACGCAAGCCATTATGCATTTTATTAGTTCGTGTCATCGAGATCGACGTAAACCAGATCACGTCGGTGACCGATTTTGGCATATTCATGGCCCCCAAATCAATGGTTTTCTTTTTGGAAGTCAGCAAGCGATGGGATCTTTAATTAAGAAGAACATGCACAAATCAAGAGAAAAGTATATTCCAAATTAGACTAGGCACTAGTCCTATCACTAACCTCGATCATCATCCAAACTAGATCAGTACTCCTGCAGTCCTGCTGTCCTGGATACGAACTTAATTACATTAGGGCATCCACGGCCAATCCCCATCAGTTAATTTGCTAGGTTGCTTGATTTATCCGAATTCTGATCTAAAAAAACAAATAATCACATGCATGCAGATTTATGGGCGGCCGGCCTCGTCTTGGCCAGACGGGATGCACGAGGAAGAAGACGACGAGCAAGACGCAGAAGCTTCCTTCCCGCCACCGCATTGCTCCGATGCTACTGCGGCAATCACATCATCACCGGTACTAGCGGTAGTGCTTATACTCGTGCTAGTACTTCTACCAATACTCGCACTGCTACTGGTACTAGTACCACTGCTCGACGTGGTAACCGTCGTAGTCGTCGTTGAGGTGGTGGTGGACGGCGTGGCGGCGGTGAGGCCGAGGAGCAGGTCGACGAAGGCGCTGACGATGAGCGGGTGGTGGCGCTTGGCGTTGACCCGGAGGTACCACACCAGGAGCTCCTCCAGCGCGTCCCAGCCGCGCAGGCCGTGCGCGGCCACCATCTCCTTCATGGACGCCAGGAAGTCCAGGTACGGGTCCGCCGACTCTACCGCCACCGCCACGCTATCCTCCACCACCAGCGACTTGCCACCATCTCCTTGCTGCTTCTCCTTCTCGGACAGCTCCTCCGGTGGCGTACTACAGGCCGGCGAGGAGCCCGAGGCCGCAGGCGCGGGCAGGATGGAGTTGGTCGCCGGCCGGCCCTGGTCGAAGAAGAAGCGGTCGGCGGACGACGTGGTCCGGCTGAGGCTGCGGATTACGGCCTCCGACCACTCCTCCTCGGCGCACGCAGTGGCCGTCGAGAAGCCGTCGTCCTCCACCACCACCCACTCCTCCTCGACCTCGTCCGCGTCGAGGCCCGAGCACGACTCGCCGCCGTCGGGGTCGAAGTAGACGGAGTTGACCGTCTTGTACATCTGGCCGCCGGTGGCACCAACAAGCTTACGGTGCCTCGCGGCGACAGGGCCGCACTTGCTGCCACTGGCAGCCGAGGCGCTGGGTTCCCTGCCGGTGCAGAAGGAGTCGGTCTGAGGGTCCCCGCAGGAAGGCCACGGCCAGGACGAGGAGTCACCGGCAGACCTGGACCTGGAGAAGACGGCGGTGAGAGCGCCTTTCTTGCCCATCGGATCAAATGCAGACGGGGCGAACAATGCAGTGAATCAGCTCGATCGATTCGAGGCCGCCGTGAATGTGTAGAGCTAGGGAGAAAGTGGTTGTGGAGACAAAGAGATCTGGTGAGAGAGAGCTGTGCAATTAAGGAAGAGTGGGGAAGAAGAACACATGGGCAGGCAGTATTTATGTATACTGAGCTATACTCTGCAGGTGCAAGGTAGAGAAGCAGACAGAGCATAGAAGAGGAGAGTTGCTGACTGACCGCTGAGTGCGATGAAATGCAAAATGCAAGATCCCTTTCCAAATCCTTCACCAACACATATTTGAGGGAGGATTTGATGTATCCGACGCAGATATCACACGTTCCAACTCACATGAGATGCCACGTCAAAAAAAAAAAAAAAAACTCACATGAGATGCCTTCTATAGCGACAAAAACCACCTCCAAAACTTTTAGATGTGCTTGTAATGGAAAAAATATGACAGTTTTTTTTTTGCGAGAAAAATATGACAGTTGGGATCATTCCAAATCAAATATCGTCATACACAAGAGGAGCGCACCACAATGCTTTATGCACCGTGTTGTGCTTCGTAAAATGTGGGTCATCACAGTGCACAAAACCATTGCGTATGGCCGTATGGGATCCCCTACGACGAAATGCAAAACGAGAGCGTAACCTAGGGATTTCTTTCACAACAAATCCGTGAAGGGTGCCCATTTTATGATGGAAGAGGATCACATAGGCAAACAAATTTGATAAGATTAAGAAAAAAAAACAAAAGGTGAATTCCATATATATGTACGTGGACTGTAATTGTCAGAGAAAACAAAAACGGTCACAACAATATGCCATCTTCCTTTGAGATGCCTTCTTTGGCGACAAAAGCCACCTCGATTTGGAATCTCTAGGTGCGCTTGTGCTGGAAAAAATATGACAATTTCGATCGGTCCAAAGCAAACATTGTCACATACAAGAGGAACAGAAAGTAGTTCAGTACGTGCCATGTTGTGCTTCCTAAAAAGGTGGCTATTACATAGCATTTCTTAAGATTAAGAAGAAATAATTAAAAAGGAGAATTTCATATGTACATCCTTTGAGATGCATTCTTAGGTGACAAAAGCCACCTCCATAGCCTTTAGGTGGGCAGGCGGGACAAAGAGAGACCCATGTGGATGCTACGGTTCGAGCCACCCGGGTCGCCTTGGGGGGGGGGGGGGATATTTGCGTTTCTCACTTAGGAAATATTTGTCGAGTTAACAACCGAATCGTCCTGGCGAGTCCTACTCTAGAGCATATTTGGAACACACATTCTGTAACCATAACACATGGTCTTCTATACAAATTGGAGGCCATGTATAATTGGAGAGGCAACAAGTGGTTTGTTTCACAACGCATATTTCAAAAGTATCATTTACATTTTAGGAGAGAGGAGGACCACCACACAAGCACTACCGTTTACATCAGATTAAGAAAACTAAAACAAATGATGAATTTCATGTATGTTCATAGATTGTAATAGTCACCAAAAAAACAAAACAAAACAATAAGGTTGAGAAGGTAGGTTCCGATGAGATGCAATTTTCGGCCAAAAAATGCACCTTCGAAACTTTTACGTGTGCTGGTGTTAAATTTTTTTTTTAACATGATGCTTGTGTTCATAACATGTGAAAGTTTCAAACCTTACAAATCAAATGGTGTCACATGCAAAAGGTACACACGCCTTCTTGCAACGTAAAGCTTCAAGCCTTCGATCATGTGGTTGGCATATGGTCCATCGCATGGATTACAGTTGACTAGGGGCGTGTTCATTACCAAATAGTGAATTCTGCTTCCAGCCCCGTGTTCGATGCTGCTCCATCTCGCGAGTTAACTGGCTGGGCCAGCCTGCTTAGTCCACTGGATACGGCCTTCTATCCCAGGGAAAAAACAGTCCGTATAGAAAGTTTGACTGGCCTGTTTGCTTTGTTGGGTCGGCGGGACACCCGAATCTATTTTTCTATTTCGCGATTTTGGCTGTACAGAGGGCTAACACAGAGCAGTTTTATAAGCCGAATATTTTCCTGTGCATATGTGATTTTAGAGGGAACTTGGTTAGGTAATTTGAACATAAATATAAGACAATATTTCATTGGCATCAAGTCTCACACAAGCATAATTTTAAGAGAAAATTCCTTCTATGACACTGTCTTAAAATTTTGTTCCTTATTTGACACCGGTGAAAAAATTCTTCCCTTTATAACCTCTCCTAAAAATTTCTTTCCTTTTGTGACATCACCGTTGGCTCCGTTACACTGTTCCGTCAAAACAATTTCGGCCGAACAAAAATACCCTCTCTATCCTCTCGTCCATGCGACCATGTCTGTCTCTGTCCCCACCTGACCCGAGCCCTAGCGGCGGCGGCTGCGGATTGCTGGCCCGCAGCGGCGGCGGCTTCAGCTGAGGTTCCATGACGTGGCTGCGCGGCGCAGTATTTCGGCGGGATTCGGAGCAAGCACGCGGCAGACGGCGACCCAGGAATGGTGGAGGGGCCAAGGCGGAGCTGGGATTGGCTGCCAAGGCACGGCGGCCGGAGGTAACGGCGCGGCTCTAGAAGGCTCGGCTACGGCATCCATGGCGCGGCGGCAAGGTCGGCGAGCTCGGCTGGTGGCACATGTCATGGTGAGGCGGCAAGGTCGGCGAGCTCGGCAGCTGGCACATGCCATGGCGCAGATGCGGGTCTGAACCACTGCGCGGCTGCAGTCCCAGCGTCAGGTTCAGCAAGTCAGGTTCAGCAAGGTGAGTATCCTCCACGAGATATCTAAATTCAGTAGGAGTAGAAAGAGGATCTCAGATTGGCTCCATCTCGAGTAGCAATGCTCACGCATTGGTTTGTCTTTATTTACAGGATGATCTAAATTCAACTCATTTGCTGAAAATTAGAATGATTGGCAACCCAGGAAAAGCTAGAAACGAGATCAAATATTTTTGTTTTGAGAAGGCTGTTGATTCTGACTTCACAGGTTGCACACGTTCGGTAGTGTGATGTATTTTGTATATATATAGAGATCTCATATATATGTGAATGAATTGTGTGAGATATGGCATCCAGAAACAGGGGAGGTTCTATGCAATTTTTTGAATAAAAATCGGAGGACTAAATTTTAAATTGAAATCTGGTCGGTGACTAGATTATGATGTCTCAATTCGTCATTTAACTAAGAACAAACATGTAACATTACTGCAGCTATTGTCATGTACATATTTTTGGTCACATTATGCACTAGGGGTTAAAAAGTCTTTTTCATGCCTCTCTTTAACACCGCTTGTGAACTAAATGCACTAGAGTGTCATATAGGGAAAGAAATTTTAAGGAGAGGTCACGAAGTGAAGAAAAGATTCACCGGTGTCAAATAAGGAAGATAATTTTAGGAGAGTGTCATATAAGGAATTTTCTCTAATTTTAATTGCAGTATCCGTTATACACGACAAACAATAAACGATATAGAAAGAATGATCAAACACATGGGACACGAGATTTTGCTAAATTTTACTATATCGGTGAAGGTTACAAACACCGGGATAACAATGTTCGACTTATTCAAACAGACAACTTGCAACTTTTGGCCCAAACCTCGGTCAGTACTCTTGGCTCTGGAATAAGTTAGCCTTTATCTGAATATAGTTCTATATGAATTTGGATCATCACAAAAGAGCAGTATCAAGTCCAAAAGCATCACATGACGATATCATGTGCAAAATCATGAAATGTGCAAATATATGTAACAAGCCATGAGCATCACCATTCTAGAGCAATGGCGGTAGCTAGTTCTCATCCCTGAAGCTCGCCTCGCTTGGGAGACCAGATAGGAAGCGAATAGTTTTTTTTCCTGGCGGTTTCATTCTCGCCGTAATTTCGTGCAGCTCCATAGTGGATTGATCCACGGATCGTCAAACTAGGTTCATCGGCCAGCTCTAGCTGCGTGCAGCTGGCGTGTTCGGTGATGCTTCAACCTAGAGCGACTGGAAGTTACTCCCTCCGTTCCAATTTAATTGACAGCATAGATGTTACATGTATATAGTATAGAGTATCATAACACGTAGGAAGATTCGTCTAGCAAAGATCATAAAATATCCGTCACACACGTACAGTGGTTTTTCTTTTCAGAAAAAGGGAGAGATATTTGGCTTGTACGTACATCGATTGATGCATATAGCATTTTTATTATTATAACAAGTACAGTTAGGTGGTTGCCAAAATTTTATCCAGGGACCATACTACAAAGCACGGCTGTCTAGTTTTGATCCAAATCTATTACACTTTTTTTAAAACACATTTTCCTCTATTTGGTTGCGCTATCTTGTAGTACCAGTTGGCATGTAACCCGCTGTTGGGTCGGAAACTTATACTCCCTCCGTACACAAAAGGATGTCTCAATCTAGAATAAATTTATATGTATGTAGACATAATTTAGTGTGTAGATAAATGCAAATTTGGGATAGGTTGAGACATCCTTTTCTAGACGGAGTGAGTATAAAAGTGTACCCAATCTAGCTAGTGCCGTAACCAGTTGACAACTGGTCAAATGAAGCTGAGATTAACGGGATACCATATCAGTGGACAGCTAGCTAGAGAAAGGTGCTAGAGATCGTGACACTGGTGTGTAGACGCACGCTTCCATGAGATCATTCTACTTGTAGCCGACTCCGGCCGCCGTCGGGTGAAGGGGATCATCATCTGAGGACGACGGCCCGTTGATACGTACGTCCGATTAAAAGCAAAGTTGTGACCCTGCAGCAACGACCAGTAGCACTCTCGCAAAAAAAAAAAAACAACCAGTAGCAAACGACGAGGGTTCCATGCATGTTTTTACGACTGTAGACTTGGTTGTTGTTGCTCGAGATTTGTTGTTGTTCCTGTGAAAATTGTTGTTGCAGCTGAAATTGTCAGTAGGATCAAACTGCATACTGGAGATGGCCATGGTCACCGCTATGGCAAGGAGGGCAAGGATGAAGAAGGTCGCCATAATGAATTTGTGTTGACTACTTGTTTCTTAGCTTTGATGTTTGTACTCTATATATGTGAAGGATGGATGATGGAGGAGTATATTCATGGTGCAGGCCTATTTATAGCTCCATGGCATGATTTCTCTTCAGCTTAACTTTTGTTTTTCTTAAAATTGCTTGGATTGGATGCTTATCTAACTAATCATTTGGTATGTTCGGTTTGGTGGCACTGTTTAGAAATGTAATTTTTGGATTCATCATCAAAACTGCATTTCCCTTGCACATATAATCTAACTCTCGAGAAAGTTGGATAATTGGTATGACTTATGACGTTCACTTTACATGTCAAATATAGATCTAGGTTGCATCATTTTCCAAAACTAAATTTGTAGTGTTATGAAGTTGTTAGGAATAAACTAGATTCGATTGAGGAGTTAGTAACCTTGTGTCTGTGTTTAAGATATAATAAATAGTGATCGTGGAAGAGTGCTCTTGGCTCCATTTTATTGTTCGGTCTAACTTTGTTTGTATAATACGACGGTAAGATGAACTAGCAAGTAATATTATTCAAATTCCCCTTTTATGTCACGGATCATAATCTCGCACAAGTTAATAATGCATTAGTAAGGTTTACACGAAATTGAGCATTTCACTACATGTAAAATTTCCTTTCGAATTTCATTCTTTTTTGAATTCCTGGCGCTAATAATGGTACTTTAAGTCAACCATTTGTACATAGCCACTCTACTATGTTTTGATTAATTTAACGCATGATTGTAGTTAGGTATGAACAATATGCCAACAAAAAGAATAAATGTTACACAAACACGAAATTTATTTGTCTTTTATTCCCAAGTTTGAACTAGTACTGGATAAGATCACACATATTGGTGCATGACACTTTATTTTTCATCGCCGCGTCGATTTGTTAATCGGCCAAACTACGATGGTCCATTTGCCTAGTACTAGGTCTCATGCAGTTTTCTCAGAAGCCGCCGAACGGGGTAGTGCTGGTGAGGTAGTACGGAGGGACCGACACATTGCACATCGCCGGCAGGGTGATCAGTGCAAACATCCTCATCGCCTCAAACTGAGCAATCTGCTGAGGTTGGATGAAACCCTGGACCACTTGTTGCTGTTGAGCCTCGAAGACACCCTGTTGTTGTTGAGGTAGCAAGAAACCCTGAGGTTGGAAGAAACCTTGTTGTTGTTGTGGTTGGAAGAATGGTTGTTGTTGTTGTCCGAATTGTTGTTGTTGCAAGATGATGGCGTGCACGACGCTATGGATAGCCGGGGAGCGAAGCTGTTCAGGGATCTGCACCAGTTGTCGGCAACAATGTTGCCGCATCACTTGGCAACTACTTTGTTGCACGATCCGTGACCGGAGGAACGGCACCATCGCCACCGGGCTGCACTGTTGCACAAGGAACTGCCGACACGGGTTTAATTGTTGTTGCAGAAATGGATATAGAAACAATTGTTGTTGTAGAATTGGCTGTTGTTGCTCGAGAATTTGTTGTTGTTCCCGTGAAAATGGTTGTTGCGACTGAAATTGCAAGGTAGGGTCAAACTGCACATTGGCGGTGGCCATGGTCGCCGCCATGGCAAGGAGGGCGAGGATGAGAAAGGTCTTCATAGTGGATTTGTGTTGACTACTGCTTGCTTGGCTTTGATGTTTGTATTCTAGATATGTTAATGATGGATGGTGGAGGAGGATCTTCATTGTGCAACCCTATTTATAGCTACCATGGCATGTTTTCTCTTCACCTTTACATTGTTTTCCTTACAAGTGCTTGGATGCTTATCTAACTAATCATTTGGTATGTTGTGTTCGGTGGCACTACGTACAAATGTAATTTTTGGATTCATCATTAAAGGTTCTTTTCCCTTGCACATATAATCTAACTCTAAATAAATCTTGACAAGTGGTGTGACTCATCCTAGTCACTTTACATGTCAAATATTGATTTATATTGCATCATTTTCCAAAACTAAGTTTGTAGTGTTATGAAGTTGTTAGGCATAAACTAGATTGGCACCGATTGAGTAGTAATCTTGTGTGTGTTTGAGTTATAATAAGCAGTGACGTAAAAGAGTGCTCTTGGCTCCATTCTATTGTTTGAACTGCTTTTTTTGTATGATACGATGGTAAGATGAACTAGCAGGCAAAATTCTTTAAATTTCCCTTTTATGTCAAAGATCGTAATGTCGCACAAGTTATTAACGCATATCTGATTCGTAAAGGTTACACGAAATTGATTAGTCCACTACACGTGAAAATTTCTTTTGGTATTCATTATTTTTTTGAACTAATAAAGTTTGTACCTATTTTATGCAATTTATCTAGATAATCTATCATTTTGGCAGGTTTGTACAAAATTGTGCATGATCAAAATATTTTGGTGCTGGGAGTGGGAGTGTTGAGAGTGATAGCATTTATACAACATATAAGGGAATATTTTTAAATCGCACTTCCAAAGCATCTATTTATCACACCATTCATTGTGTACAAAGAATGTTCTGTTTCGTTTTTGTCCCGTTTATCTTACTACCTGGTTAACACCCAATAAAACTTTTGTATTCTAAAAGTAAGCAAGAATAGGCGACAAAACTATATGGTTGTTAATTGTATTTTGTCGTAGTCGATATTCACCAAAGAATAGAAGTTTGACTTCCAAAATGCAGTGACTAGTGAACTTGGTTTGAATCTTAAATGGAAAATTCCGTAGCCTATGTAGAAAAAACAAAGAAGAGGGAAAATATGAAAAATATTGTATTTTCACGGCTCAAGAAATGAGAACTCGTGGGGGAAATTATAGTTCCTCTTATTACTTCAATACATACAATGATACAACTATTGATTTCTGGATTTTCTCAAGTAAAAATAATAATAAATTATAAAAGTTTCTTGTTGTCTTCCAAGAGGAAAATTTACTTTTTGAACGATGGCAAAAAAACTGCCTCATTCATTAATTAAGCAGAAGAGAATTGCCAAGATAATTAATAAAAAACCGAGCGAAAACCATCACAAACCACTGAGCGGCACACACTGGATACCGACACACACCTTTGCAAGGAGCACCTCGTCGAGAGAGCACACATGCGTAATCGTCATCTCTTCTCCCCTATGAGACAACACCGCCAACCATATGACTCTGACTTCACCATAGTCGATCGTCCAACCAACCCACACTGTAGAGATCATGAAGCTCAGTTCCAAAACTCAACCACCTGCGACAAGACAGCGTACATAACTCCGACTCTAAAGGAAAATACAATGGATAACCATGAAAAGTTGGTGCCACGGAAGATCATCAAACGGACCACCTGTCCGACACCGGGTCCCCGCCACCGCAACTTCGACTTCATGACAACAAACAAGCCGAGGCAATCCCCCGGACATGCCACAGAAGATATGACTACCTCAACCAATGCCGCATCTCCCACGTCGCTCATCCTCGTCATCGTTGCCATAGAAACCTCATTGCGCACACCTTGCCCTTCCGCACAATATTGCAGCACAGCCGACAAACAGACCACCCTCATAGCACGTGATCCCCAGTCCTATGATGCTAAGCCATGACCTTGCCTCCTAGATCCATCACCGCACCGCTTCCCGAGGCCACTGCCTCATCATACATCCACCGTCCGAGGCCGTCACCCTGGCTTCCTTCATGCTCGTCGGCAGGACAGCCCTGCATGAGGGCACAAGTCTCAACCATTCGAGGACCCAGCTAAGAGGTAGAACTGGAGCTCATCAACGACGCATCCAAGAAGGAAAATGACGCCCAAAGATTTTTTTCATCACTGACGACGACCCAAGTCGTTGCAAGGATTTCTCCCAGATCTCCACCGCACCCGCCACCACCGCAGCACACCAAAAGAGCCTTGCACACCCCCACACCTCCACACAGCACCAGAGCCACCACCCATCATCCATTTGCTAAGGGCGGAGCCACAACAATACCTCCTGCCGCGATGGATGCCCCTGCACGAGCCAGCATAGCACTATGCCCGTTATCGTGATGTGGCTATCCCCTAACCCTCACCACCCCACCATAGGAACTACCTCCTAGACTCCCATCACACATTCGCCAAAAGCATCTAGGAGCACGCCATATCCGCTCCCAAGACGTGCCCGATGCCGCTGCCGCTCACCAGCGCCCACCGAAGGAACCATGTAGCCACTGTGACCGGAGCCACAGCCTTCGCCCCAGACGAACCAGGCAGCCACGAGCGCCAACAGACGGAGAATGAGACCCCCGACGGCACCTTTGGTACCGGGCCCACCACCCGACGCAGAGGTCGGTGGCAGGAGCGGAACGAGCGTCGACCGACGGGATCGCCCCTGATATCTCCTAGGAAAGCGACGAGTGAGGCCGGGGGGCTGTTTCATATACTTGAGATCGTGCAATATTTAACGCATAAGATTGTGGTTAGGTATGAAAAATATGCCAACAACAAGAATAAATATTACGTGGACACAAACTTTGCTTGTATTTTATTCCCATGTTTGGACTAGTACTGGCTAAGGTCACACATGTTGGTACATGAAACTTAATCTGTCACAGCCACATTGATCTTTCAATCGGCCAAACAACCATTGTCCATTTGCCTAGCACTAGGTTTTTCATTTATTTTTCTAAGAATTCGCCGAACGGGACAGTGTTGGTGAAGTAGTACGAAGGGACCTGCACATTGCACATCGCCGGTAGGGGTGATTAGTGCAAATGTCCTCATCGCCTCGAACCAAGCAATCTACTGAGGTTGGATGAAGCTTTGGGCCACTTGTTGTTGTTGAGACTCAAAGAAACTGTGTTGTTGTTGAGGTAGCAAGAGACCCTGATGCTGGAAGAAACCTTGTTGTTGTTGTGTGGTTGGAAGAACGATTGTTGTCCTTGTGTGAATTGTTGTTGTTGTTGTTGTTGTTGTTGTTGTTGCTATTGCTGTTGTTGTTGATGTTGATGTTACAAGATGATGGCGTTTACTGTTGCTGTTGTTGTTCCAATTACAAGATGATGGTGTGCACGACACTATGGATAGCTGGAGAGCGAAGCTATTCGGGGATCTGTTGATGACTGCGCCAGTGCCGCATCACTTGGCAAGTGCTTTGTTTCAATATCTACAACCGGAGGGACTGCACCATCGCCACCGGGCTGCACTGTTGCACGAGGAACTATCGACACAAGTTCAATTGTTGTTGCAGAAATGGATGTAGAAATGATTGTTGTTGTAGAATTGGTTGGTGTTGCTCGAGAATTTGTGGTTGTTCTTGTGAAAATGGTTGTTTCGGCTGAAATTGCAAGGTAGGGTCAAAATGCACACTGACGGTGACCATAGTCACCGCCGGGCAAAGATGACGATGGTCTTCATAGTGGATCTGTGTTGACTACTGCTTGCTTGGATTTAATGGTTGTACTCTAGATATGCCAACGGTGGATGATGGAGGAGGATCTTAATGGTGCATGCCTATTTATAGCTACCATGACATGATCTCTCTTCATCTTTACATTTTTTCCTTGAAAGTGTTTGGATGCTTAAGTAACTAATCATTTGGTATGTTGTGTTCGGTGACAATACTTACAAATGTTTTGACTCGTCATCAAAGGTTCTTTTTTAAAATTCATTCACTCACGAGAAGTCATTATTTGCAAGTATAACCTCCTTTGTTAGTCGCACACTAATAAGAAAAGTGCATTGGTCTCTATACCGTCTAGAAATGGGAATGTGGGTTTCATAAAGGCTCCCCTTATCTCACCTTAAGCGAGTTGTGTGGGGACCCCGGACTAGCTGTCCGAAATACCCGATTATGCTTAACACAACGATCCCGTGATCAGTCTGTCGTTGCACATAATCCGAATTGAATACCAAAGTTTACATCCATTACAATACTGAATTAAAAGTCTTACATAAATGGTCATTTAGACCAAGTCTTACATAGGTGCCTTCATCGGCCAAACCAAAATATCAGCGGAAGCTATGGCGTAGTAGACATCGAATCCTAACGAAGACGACCCGACAGGCAGCTGACTTGTGGAGATCCTTAGTTCGCTTAGAAGTCGTCATACTCCTGCTCGGCGTAGTGCTCCTCCTCGTAGTCTGGCTAGGTCAATAGCCAGAGACGAAACCAATATGAGTACATTTAAATGTACTCGCAAACTACCCCAACATGAGTATGCACTAGTTTTATTTTAATTTCCAACTTTTATTTGTTTAAAACATCTCTATATCTTTATTGAAAAAGGTAAGAAGAGTTTTATAACTATCTTTTAAAGAAATCACCATTTTATCTGTTTCTCCAAAACTCCTCCTTTTTCCGACCATAGCCCGTCATGTTCCACTTCCTCCAACAACCTCATACCGATCCGTTGGTATAGGTGTAAGGAACATTCTCCACTTCATTTTCTTTTTAAAACTCAAAGTCTTTCAAAAACTTGCACATGGTCTTAGGACAGCCTCCCAACTGTCCATATCCGAGGACTCGGCTATTCGAATAGTTTTAACCCTCTGCAGAGGTAGCACGCTTTTGGCCCACATTCATCCGGTAACTCATCGTGTCAGCCATGTCCCGCCATACCAGGTGTATGCGAAGTTGAGCCACCGACCATAGCCTCTCATTTGCTCATGCTAGTATAGGATCCTTCCCATATGACACTTTCCATCGACACTCAGTCCAGTTTCCCGTCAGAAACCCTAAGTGTGAGGACTCATAGTTTTGTCCGGCGGTTTATGGTGGAACCTTCTATCCTCCCCACCAACTTGTGTGAGGACCCGGGTCAGGGGGTAGGTCCTCGGACCATCCCCTCATGCATAACGGAGTGATCTCCGTTGATGAGGTATCCCATACTAATAAGAGCAAACTACATGACTAAGCCCTGTTCCCATATGGGGGTAAATGTGGTCGCACAGGGTAAGATTGGTCGTCATAGTACTAGGACACTGTGCATTTTTCGTAAACATCACCATTCTCCATTTCTCCACTTCAACACCGACATCTCGGCATTCCATAACCACACAAGTATTTTCAAAGGAGTTTTGAATAAACAACATTGTTTCCCATCCTATAGTTTTATATAAACTACCTTATATTTCTACATAGGGTGGCAAAATAATATCCATATACTTTTTGAAAAGGTTTTGTAAACCAATGCCTTAAGAGTAAATCATTTGATCAAAATAGATGCATATGTATTTAGGTGCAAGCTCAGGGAATAGCTTGCCTTGCTCGGCAAAGTAGCCTTGGTCTTGATCTTCAGATTCAACAAACTCTCCTTCCTCGATAAATCCGACAGCGTTCTCGTCTAATTAATAAACAAACAAATACAAACAATCACTAAACTACTCAAGCAACATCACAACATTACAATCCTAAATGCTCTAAATAGCCACTGCATACATCAAACAATACAATTTGGTTTCAATTTAATTGAATTAAACATTATTTCATTATGTCTAAATTATGGCAGAAACTTGTTGAACATGTTTAATTGCATAACTTGAGTTCTGTTGGTCACAAAAATACAAACTAAATTTCTATAGAAAGCTACTGATGTGTAGAAGACAACCCAATTTGATTTGGATTATTTGGAGTTACCAAACTCGCTACACAAATATTTTAATCCAGTAACTTAATAATCAAGTTTTAGCTACCAATTAACTTCTGTTGATCCTAAAATTAAATCCTTTTAGGGGTAACTAAACATGACTAAATGTGCTCAAACAAAATTGGTCCTAATTCATTTGGGTTAACCATGAAACATCTATAAATGTTTTAATTCAGAAGGGTGTTCAAACCTCAACTTTATACTAAACAATTACTACTGCACAAATAATTCTACCAAAATTAGGGAAGCTAATACATGGCAGTACTAAGCTAACAAAATTGGTTTGGAATTATTTGGACTAGCAGAGTATCAGAAACAAACAAGTTTAGAATTTAAACCTTCTGTAGTATTTTTAATAATACATTTTTATTATTTATCTAAATGAAATGAATCCACTTGGGTTGGTTAAAAATTTCATAAGCTATCCATAACAATTGAGTTTGATTTATTTGGATTCTTAAATCTCGAGATATTGAATTTTGAAGTTAGGTCCAGTACTGATTTCTCAGAGGAGTTTAAATTCGAATTTAATTGTTCTCTGGATAATGTTGAAAACTATGACAGGTGGGGCCTACGCGTCAGCGACACAGTGCGCGCATGGAAATTAATAAAACGCTGACGGGTGGGGCCAGCTCGTCAGCCTAACATCTAAACGAAGGGGTACGTTGCCGTTGGATTTAGATCCAACGGCCCACGTTTGCCCACGTCGACGATGAACGCCGGCGACCTAAAACGAGCGGCGCCGAGGCTCCGGCGACGGTGCGGTGGTTGATTAGCTCACCTAGGGGCCTCGGGAGGAAGCGGCGATGACGCGGATCGACGGCGGAGGTTCGGGCGAGCGTCTGGGCTGAGTTGCGCTTGCTGGGACGGCGGGAATCAACGGCAGCGAGCTCCTGAACTTCCTCGGGTACGGGCAGCAACTCCGGCGAAGCTTCACGGCGCGTCTGTGCACGAATAAGATGGCCAAAGGGCACGGGTGAGTGCGGGGAGAGAGAGCAACAAGGTGAAGGGGTTAGGAAAGGAAATGGGGCAGCATAACGAAGTGGCCGCGATCGTCTTCTACCTCGGACACGGCGAGGTCGCAGAAGAGCACGGGCAGCTTGCACGCCCTCCTGGCGGTACACAGAGGGGAGTGGAGAGGGAGTGAGGTGGTGTGGTGTCTGTGGCGAGTTGTGGGGTGGTTAAATAGGGCAGGGGCCGGCGTATCGTGGACGAAGCGCACGGACGGCGTTCATGGCGCCTCCGGCGAGATATTTCTCGATTCCTCCGCGACGCGTGCAAGAAGCACAAGGCAGATGTGTCTGGGGGGTCCGTGAGTGAGCTGGGCACAGCTGGCGCGAGTCTTGCGTGTCGAGGAGCTGGGAGTGGGGCGAATTTGAGCCGGCAACGGCAAGCTTGCCACGGCGATTGCAGAGGGGACAGGGGCGGCGTTGGGGCAAGGGAGAGGCTCGAGTGTTCTCCTCTGCGTGCAGAGGACGCAGAGGCACGAGGAGCGCGGCAGGGGGGCCTGGGCGGCCAGGAAACGGCGAGGAGCGCCATGGCGACACGGCGCTCTGCGTCGGGGCGAGGGAGAGAGGTAGGGGATGACCTTTTTGCAGAAAACCCCCTGCCTCCTCTTTTCTCTGTTTTTTCTTTATTTCTTTTTAGTCCAGTAGCTTTCCTAGGATTTAATTGGAGCACTTAAACAATTTGGAAAAATTTGCAAATATTTGTGGGGCTTCCCATAACATGTAGAAGCTCCACAAAATTTGGCTTTGCAAAATAAAATGTTTTGAATCATTTTCTTTCATAGGGTTTTAATTATGGCATTTTGTTTTATTTCAATTGTTTTACTTTTGAATTTTAAAATAGGTGTAAAATATTATTTGGAGAGATAAGTAGTAATAATAAATGAGGGGTTTCATATACCATTCCTCTGAATTTTTGTTTGAACAATTTGCTTCTTACTTGGAGAATTGTGTGTCACTTGTCATTTTATTTTTCTTGTTTCACTTTTGTTTTTGTATTTCAAATTGTTAATTCAAGCAAACAAGCAACACAAGCAACAAGAATTAATTACCACAAGCAACAATTGCAAACAACACATAATAATCAACAAAAGTTTTTGTTGGCTCTCATTTTTGGAATAAATTCTGATATAATTTTGGGATGTTACAATCCTTCCCCCCTTAAAATAAATCTCGTCCCGAGATTTGCTAGGCTTGGGTACTAAAGAGGTCTGGGAATTCGCTCCGAAGATAATCTTCGCGTTCCCAAGTTGCTTCTTCTTCAGAGTGGTTAGTCCACTGGACTTTGTAAAACTTGATCGCGCGTCTTCGGGTAACACGAACATCTTCTTCGAGAATCTTGAGGGTCTCTCACGATAAGTCAGGTCTTGGTTCAGGTCGATGGAGAGGTGGTCGATGTTTTTGAAAACATCAGGCTGGTCAGGAACTTCAAGACACTTCCGGAGCAAGGAAATGTGGAAGACATCATGATAATCTCCTAACTCCTGGGGCAACTCCAGCTGATAGGATACTTCTCCTCGACGAGCAATGATCTTGAAGGGTCCAATATACCTTGGCGCTAATTTTCCTTTGACATGGAAACGCTGCATTCCTTTAGGGGTGTCACTCGGAGATAAACATAATCTCCGACGTTGAAGGTGAGGTCACGGCGCTTGGTGTCAGCGTAACTCTTCTGACGGGATTGGGCAGTTTTGAGGCGTTCACGAATAAGCTGAACTTGCTCTTCAGCTTCACGGAGGGTATCTGGTCCGAACAATTTGCTTCTCCGGTATCGGACCAATTCAGGGGTGTACGACACTTCTTGCCGTAAAGGGCTTCAAAAGGGGCCATTTGCAGACTAGACTGATAACTGTTGTTGTACGAGAACTCTGCAAACGGAAGACAATCTTCCCACTTGGAACCATAGGATAGAACACATGCGCGAAGCATGTCCTCCAATATCTGGTTCACTCGCTCAGTTTGGCCATCGGTCTGGGGATGATAAGCTGTGCTAAATGCTAACTTGGTTCCGAGGGCTTCATGAAGGGATTTCCAGAATCTTGAGGTGAATTGCGTGCCTCTATCAGATACAATCTTCTTAGGCACACCATGCAGGCTCACTATTCTGGAAATATACAGGTCTGCTAACTGAGCTCCGGTATGGTGGTCTTGACAGGAACAAAGTGGGCAACCTTGGTCAGTCGATCAACGATGACCCAGATTGAATCATGGCCTCGGTTGGATCTTGGAAGTCCGGTAATAAAATCCATTCCAATCTCATCCCACTTCCACTCGGGAATTTTCAAAGGTTGAAGCAATCCAGCGGGTCGCTGATGTTCAGCCTTGACTCGCTGACAGATGTCACACTTGGCTACGAAAGAACCAATCTCTCGCTTCATTCCATGCCACCAAAATCTTTCTCGAAGGTCTTGGTACATTTTGGTTCCGCCGGGGTGGATTGAATAAGGGGTCTCATGGGCCTCCTTCAGGATTAACTCCTTAAGTTCCGTGACATTGGGCACACAGATACGGTCATTGAATTTCAGCACTCCTTCAGCATCTTCGGTAAAACCGGGTGCTTTGCCGAGGGAAATCTTCTTCCTAATTCCTTCAATGCTTTCATGACCTTTTTGGGCTTCTTTGATTTGATCCATCAGGGTTGGGGTTAACTCTAAATTGGCGAGATAACCATGGCTAACAAGCTCTAGTCCAAAATCTTGAACTCTTTGAACAAGGCTGGCTGTTCGGCTTGGATCAGGGCATTCAGGGTGCAAGGTTTGCGACTAAGGGCATCGGCAACTACATTAGCCTTTCCGGGTGATAATGGATTCCAATATCATAATCCTTGATTAATTCCATCCATCTCCTCTGTCGCAGGTTCAGATCTTTCTGGGTGAAAATATACTTCAAGCTTTTGTGATCTGTATAGACCTCGCAGCGATGTCCCGCAAGATAGGGACGCCACGTTTTGAGAGCAAGAACAACAGCAGCTAACTCCAGGTCATGGGTTGGGTAATTCTCTTCATGCGGTCGCAACTGCCGGGACAGATACGACACAACTTTGCCTTCTTGCATCAGAACGCAACCAAGTCCGAGGCGTGATGCATCGCAATACACGTCGAAACTCTGGTGACGTCTGGCATAATCAGGATTGGGGCTGAGGTTAGTCTCTTCTTCAGTTCTTGGAAACTATCCTCACACTTCTGAGTCCATTCAAATTTCTTGTCCTTCTTCAACAGTTGGGTCATGGGTTTGGCTATACTGGAAAATCCTTCAACGAACTTGCGGTAATAACCGGCAAGTCCGAGAAAGCTTCGGATTTCAGTCACACTGGTTGGGGATAACCAGTCAACAATGGCTTGGATCTTCTCGGGTCAACAGAAATTCCTCCGGCAGATACAACATGTCCGAGAAATGCCACTTCACTGAGCCAAAACTCACACTTGCTAAGCTTGGCATACAGCTGGTGCTCTCGGAGGTCTCCAAAACTAGACGCAGGTGTTCAGCATGCTCTTCTTCGGTCTTGGAATAAATAAGGATGTCATCAAGGAAAACTACCACGAACTTGTCGAGGTACTCCATGAAAATCTTGTTCATGAGATTCATGAAATAGGCTGGGGCATTGGTCAGACCAAAGACATCACGGTGTATTCAAACAAACCGTAACGAGTGGTGAAGGCGGTCTTGGGAATGTCTGTCTCTCGGATCTTCAACTGATGGTATCCTGTCCGAAGATCGATCTTGGAAAAGACTCGGGCTCCGTTCATTTGATCGAACAGATCCTCGATCTTGGGAAGAGGGTACTTGTTTTTAATGGTCACGTCATTCAGCTTGCGATAATCCACACACAGGCGTGTGGTACCGTCTCTCTTGTCCACAAAAATAATGGGTGATCCCCAAGGTGAAGCGCTTGGGCGAACAAGTCCTTTGCTGAGCATATCTGCCAACTGCTTCTTCAACTCAACCAGTTCTTCCGGATTCATCCGATAAGGCTTTGGGATATAGGGGCTGTTCCTGGGATAAGCTCAATTATGAACTCAATTCCCGGTCTGGCGGCATACCAGGCAATTCTTCTGGGAAAACATCCTTGAACAGGTGAACAACACGGATCTCATCTAGGGGGTCGAGCTATGCTCTCATGGCAGCCTGGGTGAGATTGTTTCAGACACATACTCCACTTCTACTTCTTTGTCGGTGGTGATGGATACAGCTCTTCTGGCACAGTCAATTCGACCATGGTACTTGGCTAACCAATTCATACCGAGTATAACATCGATGCCTTGGGTTCCCAGAACAATTAAGTTAACTGGAAACTTTTCTCCTTTGATCTCAAGGGGTACATCGGAGCAAAACATCTTGGTCTCTACGGTGGATTCTGGGATTTGGATGACCATGGGTTTGGGTAAGAGGCTCTCGACTAAACCTCCCTTAGCAACAAATTCTTGGGTAACAAATGAATGGGTAGCACCAGAATCAAACAGAACAGTTGCAGGTACTGAGTTGACAAGGAACGTACCCAGCACAACATCCGGCGCATCCTGAGCTTCTTCAGCATTGATGTGGTGCAGACGACCCTTGGCAACAGCAGCATTTCCGCGGGGTGCGGCATTCTTGCCATTTCCATTGCGGCCTTGACCATTGTTCTGTGCCGGCGCATTGGGGCGCTGACATTCCTCTTGGGATTGGGACATTCTTTGGAGTAGTGACCCTTGTTGCCGCATTCAAAGCAGACACATTGGGATTGCGGGTGAAGTTGTTGAAGTTTCCTCCGGGACGGTTATTGTCATTGGGGCGGTTGAAGTTGTTTGGGCGGTTAGGGTAATTGGGGCGTGGAGCTTGGGGTGGACGATAGGCAGGCCTGGGTTTTGCTGAAAGATACGAGGTTTCTGGCTGCTCGAACCTTCCTGAGCATTCATCCTCCTCTTGCGACCTTCATACATAGACTTGCGCTTGGTCTCCAGCTGGATGGCTTTGTCCACAAGTGACTCCAGATCACGGAAGTCATGGATAACCAGAGCACACTGCAGTTCATCATGAAGTCCACTCATGAAACGCTCCATCTTCTTCTTCTTGTCGGTGTCATCAGGAGCATACCGAGATAAGTCGGTAAACTCATCAGATAACCGACCACATCTTACTTCCCTGCCTCAGCTTGCGGAACTCATCCTTCTTCCTCTCAATAAGTCCGCTGGGAATATGCTTCTTGCGGAACTTCTCCTGGAACTCAGCCCAGTTGATAACATGACCAGCTTGCTGGAGAGCCTTGGTAGTTTCCCACCAAGCTCTTGCAGGTCCAGCGAGATAGTGGGTTGCATACAACACTTTCTCATTTTCTCCCACAGCAGCAACTTCCAGATTGTTGTCGATGGTGCGAAGCCAATCATCGGCTTCAGTGGGTGAAGTCCCTTGGAGTAGGTGGGTGGGTTGGTCTTCTGAAATCGCCTAAGGTGGATCGCTGGTTTCCATCGCCATTGCCATTACCACCATTGTTGTTGTTGTTGTTGTTGTTGTTGTTGTTGTTGTTATAAGCGGCTGCGAGTTGTTGTAGGCAGCGAGATGAGCTTGGCGCTCTGCCGGGCACACGTTCCTCCATGATAAGCGCGAGAAGTTGGGCGGGGGTTGGGTCCGGTGGTGGTGGTGCTGATCCTTCCGCACGACGGGGCGGCATCCTGAAGCACACCGGGTATAAGAGGCAAGGCAAAAAGTTCGACTAAGGGAAAAGACGATTTCGCAAGTGGTTGATTAATTTAAGGTTATATGAAAATATTTCACACAGATTTAAACAAGACAAACATACTTATATTTCACAAACATCACATCAAGGAGTTCACAACAACATCAAGCTTACAACATCACCTTACATCTAAGATACATAACATCTGGTTTCCAAAAGAACCACTACTTGACTCGACTAGCGATAGGGGGTCAACCTAATCCTGCGGTAGTGATCAAGTCACTCGCCTACTGAGGTGGAACCTCCAGCTCTAACACGTCAGCATCTGACTGGTAGGTGGCTCCTCGGGATCCTCCTCCTCGTCCTCGAGAACTGCCTCGAGTGGCTCCTCCTCGTCAACTAACTCCTCCTCATCCTCCTCCTCACAGTCCATCTCCTCCACGAAGTCATCATCGTCACTGAGGAAAGCGTTGTTCTCCTTGCGGAGATCCTCGCCCTCCTCCTCCATCTCGTCAGTATGGTGCTCTAGATCCTCAATCAGCTGTCCTGCTCTGCCACCTTCTTGCGGAGCTTCACGATAGTCCTCCTCAGCTGGGCCCTCTTCCTGAGAAGAGCGACCTTCTCCTCCATCAGCTTCTCCTCGTTCTCGCGAAGCTCAACGAGCGACTCGCGGTCAAAGTGAAGCTGAATCCTAGTGCGCAACAGATCATCCTGAGTGCACTGAAGTAAGATCTCCATGTCCATGATGTAGCTCCCAAACATCGGGTGGTAAGGGTAGGAGTAGGGTGTCCGTCGCAGTTGCGCCTCCCGTAGAACCGGAAACGGGAGTCTACTAACTCCGCCTTGTGCTCCTCACAAAGTCGGGCTAGCATCCTCTGTGTAGCAGTACAGAGACCGTCAACCCAGGTGGCCTTGGTGGTGAAGATGAGCGTCCTGGAACTGGGAGACTTGATGTTCCTGCGAACTGACGACTGATGAGCCAGCTCAGCCTTCCGACACCGTGAACATCAATCTGAGCTCCCTCAAACTCTGGAGCGGGGCGACCTAACAGCTTGCTCAACTCGAACAAGTCCCTCTCAAACGTCAGCTTGCTGTCCTTCTCAAGCTGAACGAACTCGGTCCAATGGAGTGCCATCTACAATTTTTAACAAAATTTTAAGTTAGTTAGGTGACAAGTGTATCAAAATTTTAAATGTAGTAGGCAACAAGTGAGTCAAATTTTAAGCTTAATGAGAGTGTGCAAAATTTTAGGATACAAGGAAAATGTATATTTAATGAGAGTAAAATTTTGCATAAGTAAGAGGATTGGAGATAAGCAGTTTTCGAAAATACTTCATTCCTTTTTTTTAGAAATTATCTTTTGTAACATTTCAACGACCATGCTAACTAAGGTTTCCTAAAGTCAGGATGGCTCTGATACCAAGTCTGTGGGGACCCCGGACTAGCTGTCCGAAATACCCGATTATGCTTAACACAACGATCCCGTGATCAGTCTGTCGTTGCACATAATCCGAATTGGATACCAAAGTTTACATCCATTACAATACCGAATAAAAGTCTTACATAAATGGTCATTTAGACCAAGTCTTACATAGGTGCCTTCATGGGCCAAACCAAAATATCAGCGGAAGCTACGGCGTAGTAGACATCATATTCTAATGATGACACCCGACAGGCAGCTGACTTGTGGAGATCCTTAGTTGGCGTAGAAGTCGCCATACTCCTGCTCGGCGTAGTGCTCCTCCTCGTAGTCTGGCTAGGTCAATAGCCAGGGACGAAACCAATATGAGTACATTTGAATGTACTCGCAAACTACCCCAACATGAGTATGCACTAGTTTTATTTTAGTTGACAACTTTTATTTTTTAAAACATCTCTATATCTTTATTGAAAAAGGTAAGAAGAGTTTTATAACTATCTTTAAAGAAGTCACCATTTTATCTGTTTCTCCAAAACTCCTCCTTTTTCCGACCATAGCCCGTCATGGTCCACTTCCTCCAACAACCTCATACCGATCCGTTGGTATAGGTGTAGGAACATTCTCCACTTCATTTTCTTTTTAAAACTCAAAGTCTTTAAAAACTTGCACATGGTCTTAGGACAGTCTCCCAATTGTCCATATCCGAGGACTCGGCTATTCGAATAGTTTTAACACTCTGCAGAGGTAGCACGCTTTTAGCCCACATCCATCCGGCAACTCATCGTGTCTGCCACGTCTCGCCATACCAGGTGTATGCGAAGTAAGCCCCGACCATAGCCTCTTATTTGCTCATGCTAGTATAGGATCCTTCCCATATGACACTTTCCATCGACACCCAGTCCAGTTTCCCGTCAGAAACCCTAAGTGTGAGGACTCATAGTTTTGTCCGGCGGTTTATGGTGGAACCTTCTATCCTCCCCACCAACTTGTGTGAGGACCCGGGTCAGGGGGTAGGTCCTCGGACCATCCCCTCATGCATAACGGAGTGATCTCCGTCGATGAGGTATCCCATACTAATAAGAGCAAACTACATGACTAAGCCCTTTCCCATATGGGGTAAATGTGGTCGCACAGGGTAAGATTGGTCGTCATAGTACTAGGACACTGTGCATTTTTCATAAACATCACCATTCTCCATTTCTCCACTTCAACACCGACATCTCGGCATTCCATAACCACACAAGTATTTTCAAAGGAGTTTTGAATAAACAACATTGTTTCCCATCCTATAGTTTTATATAAACTACCTTACAATCCTAAATGCTCTAAATAGCCACTGCATACATCAAACAATACAATTTGGTTTCAATTTAATTGAATTAAACATTATTTCATTATGTCTAAATTATGGCAGAAACTTGTTGAACATGTTTAATTGCATAACCTGAGTTCTGTTGGTCACAAAAATATAAACTAAATTTCTATAGAAAGCTACTGATGAGTAGAAGACAACCCAATTGATTTGGATTAATTGGAGTTACCAAACTCCCTACACAAATATTTTAATCCAGTAACTTAATAATCAAGTTTTAGCTACCAATTAAGTTCTGTTGATCGTAAAATTAAATCCTTTTAGGGGTAACTAAACATGACTAAATGTGATCTAACAAAATTGGTCCTAATTAATTTGGGTTAACCATTAAACATCTATAAATGTTTTAGTTCAGAAGGGTGTTCAAACTTCAACTTTATACTAAACAATTACTACTGCACAAATAATTCTACCAAAATTAGGGAAGCTAATACATGGCAGTACTAAGCTAACAAAATTGGTTTGGAATTATTTGGACTAGCAGAGTATCAGAAACAAACAAGCTTAGAATTTAAACCTTCTGTAGTATTTTTAATATTACATTTTTATTATTTATCTAAATGAAATGAATCCACTTGGGTTCGTTAAATAATTTCATAAGCTATCCAGAACAATTGAGTTTGATTTATTTGGATTCTGAAATCTCGAGATATTGAATTTTGAAGTTAGGTCCAGTACTGATTTCTCAGAGGAGTTTAAATTCGAATTTAATTGTTCTCTGGATAATGTTGAAAACTATGACAGGTGGGGCCTACGCGTCAGCGACACAGTGCGCGCGTAGAGATTAATAAAACGCTGACGGGTGGGGCCAGCTCGTCAGCCTAACATCTAAACGAAGGGGTACGTTGCCGTTGGATTTAGATCCAACGGCCCACGTTTGCCCACGTCGACGACGAACGCCGGCGACCTAAAACGAGCGGCGCCGAGGCTCCGGCGACGGTGCGGTGGTTGATTAGCTCACCTAGGGGGCTCGGGAGGAAGCGGCGATGACGCGGATCGACGGCGGAGGTTCGGGCGAGCGTCTGGGCTGAGTTGCGCTTGCTGGGACGGCGGGAATCAACGGCGGCGAGCTCCTGAACTTCCTCGGGTACGGGCAGCAACTCCGGCGAAGCTTCACGGCGCGTCTGTGCACGAATAAGATGGCCAAAGGGCTCGGGTGAGTGCGGGGAGAGAGAGAAACAAGGTGCAGGGGTTAGGGAAGGAAATGGGGCAGCCTAACGGCGTGGCCGCGATCGTCTTCTACCTCGGACACGGCGAGGTCGCAGAAGAGCACGGGCAGCTTGCACGCCCTCCTGGCGGTGCACAGAGGGGAGTGGAGAGGGAGTGAGGTGGTGTGGTGTCTGTGGCGAGGTGTGGGGGTGGTTAAATAGGGCAGGGGCCGGCGTATCGTGGACGAAGCGCACGGACGGCGTCCATGGCGCCTCCGGCGAGATATTTCTCGATTCCTCCGCGACACGTGCAAGAAGCTCAAGGTAGAGGTGTCTGGGGGGGTCCGTGAGTGAGCTGGGCGCAGCTGGCGTGAGTCTTGCGTGTCGAGGAGCTGGGAGTGGGGCGAATTTGAGCCGGCAACGGCGAGCTTGCCACGGCGATTGCAGAGGGGACAGGGGCGGCGTTGGGGCAAGGGAGAGGCTCGAGTGTTCTCCTCTGCGTGCAGAGGACGCAGAGGCACGAGGAGCGCGGCAGGGGGGCCTGGGCGGCCAGGAAACGGCGAGGAGCGCCATGGCGACACGGCGCTCTGCGTCGGGGCGAGGGAGAGAGGTAGGGGATGACCTTTTTGCAGAAAACCCCCTGCCTCCTCTTTTCTCTGTTTTTTCTTTATTTCTTTTTAGTCCAGTAGCTTTCCTAGGATTTAATTGGAGCACTTAAACAATTTGGAAAAATTTGCAAATATTTGTGGGGCTTCCCCATAACATGTAGAAGCTCCACAAAATTTGGCTTTGCAAAATAAAATGTTTTGAATCATTTTCTTTCGTAGGGTTTTAATTATGGCATTTTGTTTTATTTCAATTGTGTTTACTTTTGAATTTTAAAATAGGTGTAAAATATTATTTGGGAGAGATAAGTAGTACGAATACAAATGAGGGGTTTCATATACCATTCATCTGAATTTTTGTTTGAACAAAATTTGCCTCTTACTTGGAGAATTGTGTGTCACTTGTCATTTTTATTTCTTTCTTGTTTCCACTTTTGTTTTGGTATTTCAAATTGTTAATTCAAACAAACAAGCAACACAAGCAACAAGAATTAATTACCACAAGCAAAAATTGCAAACAACACATAATAATCAACAAAAGTTTTTAGTTGGCTCTCATTTTTGGAATACAATTCTGAGTATAATTTTGGATGTTACAAGTTGGGGGGCAACACTTGCCGCACTCACCCACCTTTGCTCGCACTGTTCCCCCACATGTGTGGTTTCCCTTAGTTTTTTTCCATTCTTTTCTTCTGATTCCCCGAATAGTGGTTGAACACATTAAAAGAATGTTTAGATTTAACCAATCCCGTTGGTGCACCCCTGGTTAACTCTGACGATTTTTAAAAAATGAGCATTTTCGAAATCTCAACTATTTTTCAAAAAAATGAATATTTTTCATATACGGACACTTTTTCAAATCTTAACCATTTTTTAAATTACGAATTTTGAACATCTGAATCATTTTAAAAATAAACATTAAAAATTGTTCACGAAAAATTATAAATTTTCATCACAACAACAACAACAACAACAACAACAAAGTCTTTCATTACCAAGCAAGTTGGGGTATGGTAGAGTTGAAACCCAGATCTCGAAACAAACTCATGGTTCTGGCACAGGGTAGCTAGCTCCACTGACCCGTGTTCATCCGGTGATATTTCAATCCTTCTAAAGTTTCACCTAAAATAAAAATTTGTTCACAATTAAAAAAGTATTCATATCTCCGGAAAAAAGAAAAATATGAAATATGAAAAACAAATTAAGGAAAATATTAGTGCAACGCCCCCGAAATAATAAAAATAAAAACATAGCAAAAAAATGTAGAAAAGAAACGGAGTAGCAAAAAAAAACGCTACATGGGCCGGCACATGTTGGAGGCTGGCGTAGGCGAGTCGGAGCACCAGCTCGCTTTAAGCGATACATAGTGCTCGCGTTTCATAAGGCCACTTATGAGCTGCAGTAGCCATATGGGCCTTGCTGGAATCTAGGCCTTATAATGAGCCGCAGAAGCATTTAGGTACGATTTGCTGGGCCGAGTTTTGGCATTGGTTCCTCGATTATCTTCGAGTCTCCCGGCATTTCATCTTTCTTGCCCCAACTATCCATTTACGTATTTATAAGTACCTAAAAAAACAATTACGTATTTAACTCGTGCACACGTACGAGTTGTTTGGTGTTTTCCTCTCTCTGTTTCTGCACTATTTATCACACACACATCATGGACTCATCGGCTTCGTCCGGGTTACGTAGTATAGGAGTACGTTGCAGTATCAATGCGACCGAAGCCCATGCAGCACTTGGATACGTGTGCCGGCCGGCCGTGCACACGTACACGTACATTATGATCGACCACCATTTTTGTTGACCTATTTCCATCTTGCAAACGTATACGTATGCTCTTTGTTTCAAGAATTGAGTTGCACGCTAGTTATTTCTAAACCGGTCAGTGCAAGAAACCATGAAAAAAGAATGCGGTTTTTTTTTTTCATTTGGAGAATACACCATTGGTTAGATTGATAAGGAGGTGGTTGTACCGCTAGCCCACTACGGATACAACCTTTGGTTTGTTGTTTATATTTCTCATTGATTCTAATCATTTCTTAGTGGAAGACGGAGTCCGATCGACTATAAGTTGCACGCTAGTTATTTCTAAACCGATCAGTGCAAGAAACCATAAAAAAAGAATATGATTTTTTTAATAATGCACCATTGGTTAGATTGACTAGAATGGTGCAAGATTCAACGGGATAGTATCAAATTTCATTAGATTCAATGGTGCAAGGGAGTAAAAATTAGGATCAAATTTCATTGGTTAGATTGACTAGAATGGTGCAAGATTCTAATGAAATTTGATACTTTCTTGTTGAATTCTTTATGATTCCATCTAACTTCGCGAGGCTCCCAGGTAAGAATAGCATGACTATACATATCCAGCAAGTAACTCCACATACCCAAAGTTTATTCCTTGAGTCCTCTTCCAAACCTTGTGGAATTGAAATTTTGAGACAAGACTAGCTACAGTAATATTTTGGCTGGAAGTAGGTAATAGAGCCTCATAAAGAGGTGGCGTAATGTTTTATCTCTGAACCAAATATCTTTTAAAAAAATCCTATCTTTTATCCATCGCCAACCAATCTATTGCATATTTTCTAATCTATTTAACATGAATCAAACCATATAAAAAATGAGAATGCCTAGAAGATGGTTTGCATTGAACCATAGTCCCCTTCTCACTTACTTAGCTCTAACAGTTCCCTGCCATTCCCCATCTACTATTTCTAATTTCCATAACTATTTACACAAATGTCTAATATTCTTATCTAAGTTAGTCACTCCTAAGCCACCATGATCTATAAGCTGGTAGACATCAGATGAATAACCTAAATGATATTTATTTTTACACCATATCATTCCTTGCAGAGTAAGAAGACAAAAAGGAATCTGTTCGCATGACTCGGGACGATGGTGGCTAGGGTTTGCCAACTCTTGTAAGATTGGTCGTAAGTTCACCTGAACGTTTGGTCATGGATGGCAAAATCTTATATAGCCATTAACATGAACACACAACACTTGTGGTCCCATCGAACACTAATCATAGTACTATATGAATCCAATCCGTGTAGGACTTTCTCCAGGTGTCACATGGGTCCAACCCTCGTAATCTGTTCAGTTGAATCATATCCGACTGGTTCCATCCCACTAAGTGTGTTAACTTGTTGGAACTGAATCTCCATTTAAGATAGGAGATGATTATTATGTGTGACCGTTTTGAACCATATCAATTCATGTATTGTTGTAGTTTGGAAACTTAATCCTATTTTATGGCAACTGTACAAAACAACCAATCGTCAAAATGAAGATCTTGGCGAGCTCGGTATGCAACGAACATGTACATTTTTTTCTTGCTTGTTACGTTCATTTTTGTATGTTTGGATGGTTGTGTGTCCTAAGTTGGAAAATATTCGAAATAGGATCCTGTTTCAGAACCATATCAATCCTCTTTTTTCTCACTTCTTCTCTCAACTTCTTCTTAACATAATTCTTCCAAAACAGAATCCTATTATGGAATCTAGAGTGGAGGAGCTACATTTTCCGAACAAAGAGCTTGGTAGTTCTTTCCATTTATATTTGCGAGCCTTGCGAGCTCATTGTGGTTCGTGTCTCCGGACTTAATATTTTTGTCTTCACTATAGCCATTGTTTTAAGTGACTGAATGTATTCATATGGAATATACCAAAATTGATATGCTCACTTTTAATCATAGTTAAACTAAATATGTTTCCTATTTATGTGTAAACTTGTTGTCGCTATTGTGACCTTTTTGTGCACTGCATGAGATATATTTTTCGGTAAGAGTGTTTTGTACAGTATGATCAAAATGTCACAGCGGTGATGATATAATATTTTGGTGACACTGTGAAAAAATCTTGACTAACGTGGACATCACGAGAAACTTAAGTGTATGTTAACTCTTTTTTTTGCACTACTAACTTTATTGAGATTTAACTGTAGTTTATTCTCCTACTTATTTACAAGAAGAAAGCAGGTTCTCGGGGTTGTTATGGAGTCAATAGTTGGTGGGATTTATATTGACAACAAGTAACACCATACAAGAAGATACTCTCCTGTGACAATGTTAAATTTTGGTGACATTGCACAAGAAGCGTAACCTCGTGTAATTACAAAGAGATTCAGGCACTAGGGTAGTAACTTAGAGTATGACCTAGACAATCTGAAGAAATTAACCAGTACCACCTTATTGTCTCGGTAAATCATTATTTCAACTTATCTACATTCATTTGGTTCATAGTAATGTACATTAGCTTATTGTCGTAATTTTGTATTTAACTGGTGTTCAGACAATTTTAGGTATCAGATGTTATAGTCCGGTGGGATGACGGCAATGGAGGGAAGGAGTTTGCAATATTTTATTCCACTCCTTTTCCTCTAAAGCAAGACATAACCAAGAAATCTACTATGCACGAAAGTTAGTCCCCACGTGTTACCTTTGATATTGCGGATATTTGTACATTTGTTTGGATTTGTTGACTTGTAAACTTTTGTTTATCATGTCATATAACTTGTGAGAGTGTTGGTAATGTTTGTTTTGTTTTACTAGTTAATATTGTTTACAATGTGCTTCCTCAGCGGTTGAGGTTGCCGAGAGACGGTGCTTCTAGGGTTGCATTGTTAGCAGAGGTAGATCAAGCTGTAGCTCTTGATACGTTTAAAATGTATCTATAATTTTTGATGTTCCATGCCTGTTATATATTGATTACCACATGTTTATCTTACACTTTATATCATTTTTATGCATTTTCTGGGACTGACATATTAACAAGATGCCACAGTGCCAGTTCCTGTTTTCTGCTGTCTTTTTGTTCCAGAAAAACTCTTCTGGAAATATTCTCGGAATCGGACGCCAATTTAACTGATTTATTTCAGGACCGAGACGAAGCAGCAGCCCGAAGGAGAAGCCCAGGAGGCAGCCGAGGGAGGCAGGCGGGCCCACGGTGCGGCCTAGGGTGGGCTCGTGCCCCCAGGCCGCCTGGTGCCCTCGGGTGCCCTCCGACGCCGCCCTTTCGCCTATAAATCACATCTATTCGGGAAACCCTAGACACCCGAGCGAAAATCCACGAAAAATTCCGACGCCGCCGTCATCGTCAACCCTAGTTCGGGAGGGTTTCTGCAGTTCTTCCCGGCACCTTGCCGGAGGGGAAATCATCAC
The DNA here is from genome assembly GCA_947311845.1 of Poa pratensis. Taxonomy (NCBI): domain Eukaryota; kingdom Viridiplantae; phylum Streptophyta; class Magnoliopsida; order Poales; family Poaceae; genus Poa; species Poa pratensis. The sequence goes on along the minus strand of CAMZMU010000097.1, from coordinate 40,064,760 downwards.
CGGAGGGCTCTACATCTCCATGCCTGCCTCCGGAGTGATGCGTGAGTAGTTCTTCACGGGACTACGGGTCCATAGCAGTAGCTAGTTGGTAGTCTCTCCACCTTGTGCTATCATGTTTAGATCTTGTGAGCTGCTTAACATGATCAAGATCATCTTTATGTAATGCTATATGTTGTGTTTGCTGGGATCCGATGAATTGTGAAGTTATGATCAAGTTTGTTCATCTTTATATCATGTTTTATCTATGTTCCTGCATGCTCTCCGTTGTTAGTAGATGCTTTGGCCAAGTAAATGCTAATGACTGCAAGAGGAGGTATTTATGCTAGATAGTTGGTTCATGCCTCTAGAACCTAGGCTTGATTGACAGAAACAATTAAGGCTGTAGATGTGCTATTGCCACTAGGAATAAAATAACCGATGCTTAGTTTAGGGTACTGCTGTTAAGTCTAATGCGTTTGTTTACATTACACATTTGCTTAATGCTATAATCTGTTGCTTGCAACTTAATACTCACGGGAGACCCGGAAGCTATCTCTTGAGTGGATTATGAGTCATAGATGCAGCTAGTAAGCAGTCTATGTATATTGTTGTAATGCCCAATAGATCTAACAATGAACATGTTCTTATCATATATTGCATTGTCATGCGTTTGCACTTTGTCAATTGACCAGCTGTAATTTGTCTACCCAACATGTATGCATATCTGTCTTATGGAGAGACACCACTAGTGAACTGTGGACCCCGGTCCTTTATTCCACACTGATACAAACACCGTTTTCACCACGCTCTACAATTGTTTCCTCGCTGTTCCTTTTAGTGTTCATCATCATATTCCACACCATACGTTTAATCCTTTGTATTCCGCAAGCCGAGGAGATTGACAACCTTCCTGTTTCGTTGGGGCAAAGTATTTTGATTGTGTTGTGTGCAGGTCCACGTCAGTAATCATAAACGACGCCGCTGACACCTTTCTGAAGCTCTCCCAATTCCTACTGGTACGATAAACCTTGGTAGATTCAAGGGAAAACTTGCTGCTGACTACATCATACCTTCCTCTTGGGTCTCCCAACGAACGTGTGTTTCCACGTCATCAAGCATATTTTCTGGCGCCGTTGCCGGGAATTGGAAGCTACAGCAAGGGGAGTTACACACCACCATTCTCTTTACTTTGTTTTTGTCTTGCTTAGTTTATTTTTATTTTATCTTGTTTGTTTTTAAAATCGAAAAACACAAAAAAATTAGTTCCAATTTAATTTCCTGTTTTTACTTTGGTCAAAATGAGTTCTCTTGAGAACACCAAGTTGTGTGACTTCACTAGCACAAACAATAATGATTTTATTTGCACACCTATTGATCCACCTGCTTCCAAAGCAGAATTCTATGAAATTAAACCTGCTTTACTAAATCTTGTTATGAAGGAGCAATTTTCTAGTGTTAGTACGGATGATGCTACCTCTCACCTTAATAATTTTGTTGAATTATGTGATATGCAGAAGTACAAAGAGGTAGAAGGTGACATTATTAAACTGAAACTATTCCCTTTCTCTTTAAGGGAAAACCTAAAGAATGGTTATTATCCTTGCCTAGGAATAGCATTGATTCATGGACTAAATGTAAAGATGCTTTCATAGGAAAATACTACCCTCCTGCTAAAATTATATCATTAAGAAGTGGCATTATGAATTTTAAGCAATATGATAATGAGCATGTTGCCCAAGCTTGGGAAAGGATGAAAAGCTTGGTTAAGAATTGTCCCACTCATGGACTGACTTCTTGGATGATCATTCAAACCTTTTATGCAGGATTAAACTTTTCTTCACGGAATTTGTTGGATTCGGCCTTTGGAGGGACTTTCATGTCCATCACTTTGGGTGCAGCAACAAAAATTCTAGATGAGATGATGGTAAATTACTCCCAATGGCACACTGAAAGAGCCCCAACAGGTAAGAAGGTAAATTCTGTTGAGGAGATTTCTTCATTGAGTGATAAGGTTGATGCTATTATGACTATGCTTTATGGTAATCAAGTGCCTGTTGATCCAAATAACGTTCCTTTAGCTTCATTGGTTGCTCAAGAAGAGCATGTTGATGTGAACTTCATTAAAAATAATAATTTCAACAACAATGCTTATAGGAACAACTTTGGTAATAACAATTATAAGCCCTATCCTTCTAATAATGGCAATGTTTATGGTAATTCTTATGGTAATTCCTTCAATAGTAATAAGATTGTGCCCTCTGATCTTGAGGTTATGCTTAAAGATTTCATTGGTTCACAAAAAGTTTTCAATAAAACTGTTGAGGAAAAGTTTGAAAAACTAGATAGTCTTGTCTCTAAGGTTGATAATCTTGCTCTTGATGTTGAATTTTTGAAAATAAAGAGTATGCCTCATGATGTTAAAGAAAGTAAGTCTCTGAATGCAATACAAGTTAAGATTGTAACAATATTAAGATGCTAGCTGATTTGCATGCTAGATGGGAAAGAGAGGAAAAAGAGACTGAAACTGCTGAAAAGTGTAGGATTGCTAGTGTTGCCACTATTTTCACTAATGAGGATATTAAAACTTTGAGCACTAGTGAATTACCTACAGGTCCTAATCATGCTAGTAACAAGAAAATTAAAATTGGAGAAGCACCTACTTCTATTGAGAAGAGTTCCAAGTCACTTGATGAAACTAAAGCTACTCCTGTTAAAAATGCTGAAATTTTTCGTGTTGTTAGGAATGATACTCCCTTTTCTTTTGATGATAATGAGTTTGACTTTGATAGTTGTAATATTACTAAAGTTATTAAGTTCTTGCAAAAGCTTGCTCAAACTCCTAATGCTAGTGAAATAAACATGGCTTTCACTAAGCACATCACTAATGCTCTTATCAAAGCTAGGGAAGAGAAACTTAAACGTGAAGCATCTATTCCTAGAAAGTTAGAAGATGCTTATGAACCTACTATTAAAATGAGAGTGAATGATTTTGATTGCAATGCTTTGTGTGATCTTGGTGCTAGTATCTCTGTTATGCCAAAGAAACTTTATGATATTCTTGATTTAGCACCACTAGAAGATTGTCACTTGAATGTTCATTTTGCTGATTCTACCATGAAGAAACCTGTGGGTAGAGTGAATGATGTTCTTATAACGGTTAACAACAATTGTGTCCCTGTTGATTTTATCGTTTTGTATATTGAATGCAAGGCTTTTTGTCCTATTGTTTTGGGAAGACCTTTTCTTAGAACTGTTGGTGGTATTATTGACATGAAAGAGGGTAGTATTAAATTTCAGTTTCCACTCCGAAAGGGGATGGAACACTTTCCTAGAAGGAAGATGAAACAACCTTTTGAGTCTATTGTTAGAACAAGTTATGCTTTCGATGCTACTCTTGATAATACTTGATCTTTTTGCTACTGCGCCTAGCTGAAAGGCGTTAAAGAAAAGCGCTTTTGGGAGACAACCCAATTTTATTTTCTGTTATTTTTGTTTTCTTGAGTAAAGGAGTTTGCTTACTTCTGTAACAACTACTTAGTATCTTTTATTTTCGTTTTTTTGTGCCAAGAAGAGCCTCTAATAGCAAGATATGCTATAAGTTTTATTTGTTGTCCAGAAACAGATTTCTGTACCTCACGGTAAACATTCGTGAAAAATCACGGAACATTATTTTAATCTGTAAATGTTTGAGCAGAAGCCTGAACTTATTACCTATCTTTCGTTAGTTAACCGTTTTCTTATTTGAGCATCGGAAGTGCCTCGAAAAAATTCGTCTTTACAGACTGTTCTGTTTTTAACAGATTCTGTTTTTGTTTTGCATTGTCTCTTTTGCAAGTATAGATTTACGTTCTTCGGGGGAGACCAGGATTTTTCTTAGTAACAGTAGCTAATGTTTGAACTAAAGTATGCGATGTGTTTTTACAGAACCAAGTGAGCTTATGTTTTGATGCACTAACCCCTCTAATGAAGTTTGCGAGTTATCTTTGTGTGAAGGAAGTTTTCAAGTATTAGGAGAGAAGGAAGATATAAGAAGATTAAGAAGAGAGAAAATCTTAAGCTTGGGGAGGCTCCCTTGGATCTCCTCAGCATATATCAAGAAGACTCAACTGTCTAAGCTTGGGGATGCCCAAGGCATCCCCTTCTTCATCAACAAATTATCAGGTCATCTCTAGTGAGACTATATTTTTGTTGCTTCACATATTGTGTGCCGTTCTTGGAGCGTCTGTGTGTTTTATTTTCTGTTTTGTTTTGTTTTTATTTTCTGATCATAACTAGTTGGACCCTAGCATTCTTCTGTGGGAGAGAGACACGCTCCGCTTTTTCATTAGAATACTCCTATTCTTCACTTATACTTGTTGAGTATTCTTGTCTAGCGCTGCTATACTATTAGCTCTTGTTTTCATGTATCTCTTGTTCAGAACTATTAGTTCTTTTGGAGAAAGTACTCTCTTGCTTTACTTATATTTGTTTGGAGAGTTGTATAATTGGCGTCTGGTTGGAACAGAAAATGCTAAGTGTGTGGTAGTTGTATAACGGAAAAATTTGCATACCCTTGTAGATCATTGAACTTTGATAACTTGATTCCTTGCAAATGTTTTGAGATATTAAGAAGTTAGATGTTAAATGCTTGTTGGTTAATTAAGCTAAAATCTGATTAGTGGTTGTGTTATTAAAGCTTGTACCGTACTACAAACTCTTAAAATTGCTGAAGGTGTAGTTAGACTTGATAGATTCTCATGTCTGAAGGTAGTTGGAAACAACATAGTTGCGTGCTAAGGTCGGGGGATCTAACAAGGTACTTGTACCTCCGTGAATGGCCCCTATTGGAGTGAATTTAATCATGCTCTTAATGTTGAACCTGCTAGTCGTTTGCAATAAACTTGTGAGTTCTTTTTGACTAATGTTAAGCTACGGTTTTTGGCACTTCCACCATCCATATTTTGCTAGCCTCTTCGGTGTTGTGCATTGCCTTCTGCCCACATTGAGAGTTATGCATACTTCGCCAGTACATCCAACCCCGTGGGAGAACTTCCTCTTGTTCTCCTACACATAAGCCAAACATCTTCCTCAAAACAGCCACCATAACTACCTATCACAGCATTTCCATAGCTGTTCCGAGATATATTGCCACGCAACTTCCATCTTACATTACATGACTTGTTGTCATTCATCATTGTTATATATTGCTACGCATGGTTCTATACAGCTGATGTGTGGTCTTACCCATATTACGCTAGATCATTGCACATCCTGCTACACTGGCAGAGACACTCAGTTTCATACATTATGTTTCGTTCATTATGAGTTATTTGTACCAAAAAGTGTGTCATCATATTAGAATGTTGCCCCTACAGTGAGGGAGAGAAAAGTGAAAAGAGCCATGGAGGCCATCGAAAAGAGAAATAGAAAAACAAAAAAAAAGAAAAAGAAAGAAATAAATAAAGAGAGAGGGGGCAACATTACTATCTTTTATCCACACTTGTGCTCATATTTAGCACCTGCAGTTTCATAGTCATCATTTGTGCTCATGTTTAGCACGTATACTCCATGTGAGAGAGTTCTCATGTTTTACTAGTATAACTATGTGGGGATTAACACTATAGAACTTGGGTTGTATATTCCAATGATGAGCCTCCTCAAAAGTGCTCTAGGTCTTCGTGAGCAACCAAGTTGGATGCACCCCTGATACGTCCAAAACGTATCTACTTTCCCGAACACTTTTGCTGTTGTTTTACCTCTAATTTGTGTGTTTTGAATGCAACTAACACGGACTAACGCTGTTTTCAGCAGAATTGCCCTGGTGTCTTGTTTTTGTGCAGAAAGTCAAGTTTCGGGAAAATTCCCGAAAAATATCCTGGAGTTCCTATTTTTCCAGAAGACACACGGAGCCAGAAGACGAGACGGAGGGGGCCACGAGGGCCCCACACCATGGGCCCGCGCGGCAGGAGCTGGGCCGCGCCGGGGGGTGGTGTGGCCGCCTCGGGCACCACCTCGCGTCCCCCTTTCGACTACTTATCCCCTTGACCTAAAAACCCGAGGGGATCGACGCTTTTTCCAGAAACACTCCAGAGCTCCGCCGCCACCGAAAACCCTATTTCGGGGACCAGAAACTCCGTTCTGGCACCCTGCCGGGACGGGGAATTGGAGGAGATCATCGCCATCATCATCACCGACGCCTCTCCATCAACCATCCATGATTCCCCCATCCATGTGTGAGTAATCCCCGCTGTAGGCTGAAGGGGATGGTAGGGATTGGATGAGATCATTCATGTAATAGATATCAGATTGTTAGGGCATGGTGCCTAGTATCCGTTGTTAGTACTTTATGTCATTGTTGCAACTTGTTATGCTTAATGCTTGACACTAGGGCCCGAGTGCCATGATTTCAGATCTGAACATGTTATTGAATCATGAGGATAATTATTGTTTTAGATCATATCTGCAAGTTGTTTACACATATAATTGTCCGGAACCCGAGGCCCCAAAGTGACAACAATTGGGATAACCGGAGGGGATGGCTGTAATGTGAGGATCACATGTGTTCACGGAGTGTTAATGCTTTGCTCCGGTGCTTTATTAAAAGGAGCACCTTAATTACCAGTAGTTTCCCTTGAGGCCCCGCTGCAAACGGGCTGGTAGGACAGAAGATGTTGTGCAAGTTTCTCATTGCGAGCACGTACGACTAAATACGGAACACATGCCTATGATTGATTATTACCTGGATACTTTATTATTATCTATCTGCAAATGCCCTACGCTTGACTATTATATGAATTATCTTATCCATGCAACGCCCGTTCATCCATCCCTATGCCTACAGTATTTTAATCCTGCTGTCTACTTCAATTATTACTGCTGCTTTTATTTTACTGCTGCTATTATTTCACTACTGCTACTGCTATAAAACTGTTGCTACTGATAAACTGTGTCGAGCAAGTCTATTTCCAGGTGCAGCTGAACTGACAATTCATCTGTTAAGGCTTATAAATATTCTTTGGCTCCCCTTGTGTCGAATCAATAAATTTGGGTTTTACTTCCCTCGAAGACTGTTGCGATCCCCTATACTTGTGGGTCATCAAGACTATTTTCTGGCGCCGTTGCCGGGGAGCATAGCTCTATTTATAAGCTCACCTGAGAGTGATACTGTTCGCTGCAATTCATTCATCATGGGTAAACCTCGTGATGAAGGTTCGCATATTGCCATCCACTACAAGGAGAGGTACAACTCTGAGTACTTCTGCTGCTCTTGATTCACCGTCTGTTATAAGTCAACTTGTCACACCACCACATACACATACTTCACATGCTGCTACTTCTGCTGAATCTGAAAATACTTCTGAAATTTTGATGATGCTTCTACTGTGCTTGATGAGAGTGGTTCATTAGATGCTACAATTGCTAAGTCAAAACAAACTGAAAATGCTGAAACACCTAATGAAAGTCCCATTACACCTGTTAGTTCACCTGAATTAAGAGATCATACTAGTGATGATTTCGAGGAAACTTATGTTGAACTTGATGATGAATTTATTGAAGAATGCAATGCTTCTAAAGATGCTAGTGCTATTAAAAATCTTCTTGCAAGACGTGCTGTTAATTACAAACTGTCTCCTGATGCTAAGTTTGCTACATCTCCCATTGATATAAAAGATAAAGATTATGATTTCTCTATGGACTTGTCACATATATCTATTGTTGAGAAAGAACCTTTTCGAGGAACTGAAAATGAAAGTGCTGTAGAACATATGAACACTCTTTCTACTTTAAGTAGTGTGTTTTCTGATGACATTAAGAAACGCAGTTACTTCGTTACTAAAATATTTCCTTTCTCATTAAAAGATGAAGCTAAAACTTGGTTTAATAGTTTATCTCCTGGATCCATTAAAAGTCCTATGGATTTGGTTAATGCTTTCTTCCAGAAATATTTTCCTGCTAGTGCTCAACATGCTGCTTTACAGAGAATCTTTAATTTCAAACAATTGGAAGCCGAGAAATTGCCTAAATCTTGGGCAAGGTTTTGTTCTTTACTCAGAGCTCGGCCTGGACATCAATTAGCTAAAAATGAACTTCTTGATATATTCTATAATGGACTAACTGTTGAATCTAGGACATACCTAGATAGTTGTGCTGGTTGTGTTTTCAGGAAAAGAACTCCAGATGAAGCTGAGGAATTAATGGATAAAATAAGCCAAAATCATGATGATTGGACTATACCTGAGCCGACCCCGATACCCACACCAAAGAAGAGAGGAATTCTTGAACTAAGTGATGAAGAAATGAGAGAAGCCAAGAAATCTCTTAAAGAGAAGGGTATTAAATCTGAAGATGTGAAGAATCTACCACCAATAGAAGAATTATGTAAGCCAATTCCTCACCCATCAGTAGTTGAGGTACACTCTCTCCAACATTTTGATGATAGGGATATTCCTTATTCTAAAACTCCTGATCAATGCTTAGATGAATTTGATAATTATATTGTTAAGCAGGATAACTTTAATATGAGAGTGCAGAATCATCTGATGGAAAATTCTAGAGCTATGAGTAAATTGCATGATATTGTGGAAAGAACTTCTAATGATGTTAAAATGCTTATTAAACATTTCCATATGGTTCAAACTCAAATAGATCAACTCACTAAGGTACAAAAAGATCTGCTAGTTAATGCTTCTAGAGAAAATGAAAAACATGCTTATGGAGTAGGAACTAGAGGTGGTGCTTCTACTCAGGATCCCTTGTATCCTGAAGGACATCCTAAAAGAATTGAGCAAGATTCTCAACTAGCTAATGAAACTAGTACCCTTCTAAGAAAAAGAAGAAGAAACATAAACATGTTGAAGAATCTCCTGAATCAATTAAAGAAAATGAGCATGTTAATGATCCAAATAGTATATCTATCTCTGATGCTGAAACTGAAAGTGGTAATGAACATAACAATGATAAGGATAAAAATGATGCTTCTGATAAAGAGGAGAGTGAAGATGAACCTGAAAAGCATACTAAGAATAAAAAGTATACTAAAGAAGATTTCATTGCTAAAAAGCATGGTAATGAGAGAGAACCTTGGGTGCAAAAGCAAATGCCTTTTCCTAATAAGAAACATAAATCAAAGGAAGAGGAACACTATAATAAATTTTGTGAATGGATGAAACCCTTGTTTTTGCAAATTCCTTTGACTGATGCTATTAAATTGCCTCCTTATTCAAAATATATGAAAGATATTGTCTCTAACAAAAGGAAAATTCCTAATGAGGAAATTTCTACTATGCTTGCTAATTACTCTTTCAATGGTAAGGTTCCAAAGAAACTTGGAGATCCAGGTATACCAACTATCCCATGCTCTATTAAGAATAATTATGTTAGAACTGCTCTATGTGATTTAGGAGCAGGAGTTAGTGTTATGCCTTTCTCTCTTTATAAGAGCTCTATTTAGAAAAATTGATACCAACTGATATATCTTTGCAAATGGCTGATAAATCTACTGCTGTTCCTGTTGGCATATGTGAGGATGTTCCTGTTCAAGTGGCTAATAATTGTTTAATATTAACTGACTTTGTTGTGTTGGAAATGCCTGAAGATGATAATATGTCTATTATTCTTGGGAGACCTTTTCTTAACACTGCAGGGGCTGTTATTGATTGCAACAAAGGAAAAGTAACCTTCAATGTTAATGACAAAGAGCATACTGTTTATTTTCCCAAAAAGGGACAAGATATATGGAGTAAATACAATAGCCAATCTTAGAACTATCAAAGTGGGAAGTATTGATTGCCCTATTTATGAACCTCAAGAAGGATTTCAAAGTATTATGATTGGATCTATTGCTATACAATTTAAGGTAACATGATTGTCTCATGTGGTTTAATTCTTTTATGTCATATAAAATTTATTTGGTGACAAGACTTGATCAACCTTGTTAACAAATATGTTTTAAATGCATAGAAGCACTAAACAACATTTTATTTCTCAACCTTGTTTTACCTACTGTTGTGTTACTGAACTTGCAAAGTTTTAGTTGAAATTGGTCTTTATAAAATTTTATTTCTGCCTTAAAGTTTATTATTTAAATACCAGAAAATGTGCAAAATGAAAGTTTTCAAAAATTTCTGAAAATTATACCATAAATCTTAGTTTTTAAAGAGGAATGGGAGTGCCTGGGTGACCAGGGGGACCCACCATGCCTCCACACCACCCCACCGCGCGGCAGGGGTGTGGGCCGCGCCGTGGCATGGTGTGGGTCCCACCTGGCCCTCCACTCACCCATCTTCCTCTCATTTCTTTCTCTCTCCCGACCAAACACACCACCATTGTTCAAACCCGTGTTCTTGCTGCTCTTGCTCGAGTTTTTCGATCTCCTTGCTCAGCCCATCTTTGTTGCTGAGATTTGGACCATTTGCTCTCCGGTATGTGACTCCTCCGTTTATCCAAGTAGAATTTTGTTTAGTTGTGTATGTCTTGAGTATTTTGGTACTGTAGGTGACATGTTAAGTGAGTTTGCATGCTTGTTCTATGCTTAGATTAATTAGTTTTGATGCATGTGTAGCCCTCTTACAAGTTTCTATAGTAGTTTCTTTGATTTAGTTGCTCCAAAATCATTTTTATGAGGTTTTGTTAAAATTTCAGAAAAGAAGGATGAATGAACATCAACTTGATTACAATGAATTGGAGGTGCATGAAGTCATGGGGGTCAACCGCGAAGATGCCGTGTTCCCCTCAATCTATCCATGCTCTAACTTCATGACTGCTGCAGGAATCTTGCAAGATTTCAACACTCTAATCTCTAATGCAGGGTTGGAAGATTTTGTTGTTGATGAACCATATCAATATGCAAAACTGACTATGTCGGTAGTGCAAAACTTTAGATTCAGTTGGTCTTCACCTAACCCCATGGTTCACTATAACATCTACAATATAGCTGTGGATTTGCCCTTTGATGATTTTTGCACAGCTATTAAGGTACCGCATTGGGGATCGCGCGAGAAGATTAGAGGGCAACCTAAGCCTCTAATGGACCTGTATAAGGAAATCTGCCAAGGGAGAAGTTTAGAAGAGGAGAGTGGTAAAATTCGAAGCATTCAACTCCCATCTATTCGATATTTTGCCTATTACATTGGCAAGTGTGTTCTAGCTAGGAAAACTGCAAGCAAATTATCTGTTTATGATTTGGCTTTCATTTCAGCTGCTTTGAGGTGTGATAGGACTTATAATCTAGGTGCTTTGATAGCTTTCCGTCTTTCAGCTAACCGCGAGAAAGGGGGAATCTGTGGAGGTCTTATTGCTTCTCGTTTATTAGCTATGCATGGTGTAGGGCCGCATCATTTAGACATTCAGTTTCCTATAGAAAGGCTTGATATTAATTCCATGATAAGTCATAAATTTGTTTCTAACTGGGCTACCTTGAATAACTTAGTCTACGAAATAACCTTTTTCCAGAAACGCAGGTGGAGATTAATTAAGTCCGAACGATTAGTTTGTTTGCCTGCACCTCTTTTGTTTAACCTTGATGCCAGGGAAAGGTGGTCATTATCTGAGGATGATCTTGAGGCATACTTAGAGGAGCATGGCCCTCGCCCAGAGGATGATGGAGAGGAGCCCGATGAGGGTTTCACTCAGCCTTCCGACATCGCGGGCTTCCCGTACCAGCACTTTGATTATGGGACTTCTGCCCCTTCTTCTTCACGGGAGCCTGATTACGATCATGCTAGGGATGATTCACCGGGGTGGAGCGTACACCCACGCCGATGATTGATCTCCACTTAGGCCAAAAGCCTAAGCTTGGGGGGAGGTACACCGACATCTCACTCACTTTCATATCATATTCGGTCGGTACTTTGTATATCCATGTTTCGTTTTCTTTCTTTTTCGTTGTTGTTTCTTGTTTTGATTTTATTTTCCAAAACCCAAAAAGACCAAAAATATTTCTGTTATTTCTCTTTGTTTACCTCTTGTACTTTTAGTACTGGTTTGCTTTATCTTTTAGCTTCGGTTTAGTATTCAAAAATCCAAAAAGATTTTGCTTTATTTGTTTGTTCCTTTCTTTGTTCGTTTCAAATCGAAAACCCAAAAATATTTGTTGTTCTTCTTCGGTTTTGTATAGTTGTTGCAGAGTTCAACAGTCTTCCGTGACTCCATTGGAGCTTGGTTATCATTTCATATCATTCAAGCCACACAAGTGAAAAGCAATAATGACGATTTATGACAACTCGAGTTGTGGTGAGAGGCTGGTATGAACTCTATTTGTTTTTCATTTTTGTACATATACTCGCTCATGTGGACATGCTTAGCTGATTCGTATGAGGGGCAATGTTATTTAATGGATGCTTAGTAGTTCATGTTTTCATATGATCAGTTCCAATTCACTAATAGTATATAACATGTCATATAGATATTTGCTTGCATTGTTCTATTCATAAAAGGGTATGACATGGTGGTATCCTCCTCTGAATGATTCACTTGAATTGACTTGGCACATGCTCACGCATGCTCATGACTGAAAAACAAAAAGTCAATTAAGCCTTGATGATTTATCTTGCCTCAGAGTTCTAGTACTCCCTCCGATCCATATTAGTGGGCATAACTTTGTCTAAATTCATATGTATCTAGTTAAGTATTTAGACTAGATACATGTGTATCTAGACAAAGTTGTGCCCACTAATATGGATCGGAGGTAGTATCACTTTTATGCCTCCATTAATTTTATTCTGTCGCAAACATGATTATGACGGTTATTGCTCTCTTAATTGTCGCTTCCCAGTCTATTGCTAGCCTTCACTTGTACTGAGCGGGAATGCTGCTCGTGCTTCCAAATCCTTAAAAACCAAGTTATCCCAAAGAGTCCACCAAAAATTCCTATGCATGGTATTTCGAACCATTCCAAGTAAATTTTCATGTGCTACCTTTAAACCTTCAAAATACTTCTTATTTTGTGACACTGTTTTTAGCTCGTGAGGACGGGGTGGATGTCTTTATGTCACTTGTCAAACAGACTTTACCACCGGACTAGCGGCATATACATCCGCTTATCTATTAATTTTGCAAAAAGAGCTAGCAAATGGGGTGCCCAATCCCGATTAATTACAACTTTAACCGCTTAATTCTCTTCACATTTTTGCCCTGATTTATCAGACAAGCAATGATACCAGTGAAATATCTGCATGTGTAAACAAAAGATAAAAGAGGGATGATCTGCCTTGCTGGTAGAAATAACGTCCTTCATGGGAGCCGTTCTTAAAAGTCTGGTTGGCAGGGGTCATATTGTACTTTCCATTTTCTGATTCGTTGACAGGAACAACCACATCCCAAAACAATTTTTACCTCTGTTTTATAAATAAAAAGCTCTAGCACATGTTAAATCCCTGCTTCCCTCTGCGAAGGGCCAATCTTTTATTTTTATGTTGAGTCACCATCCTTTCTTTGAGCACCTTCTCGAGAGCATAACTGTCATTCTTAGTGTAATGTGCTTGTCCCAGAATATGGTTAACTGTGGTATAACTTTGATGCTCTTATCTTTGATATTTTTACTTCTAGTCCTCACTTGAACTTCAGAGGTGCCTTGGCATTTATGTTTTGCTCTACAAATAAAGGCAAGCGAGATACCACTTTATCATATCTTATTATGAACATTGCAATCCTGCAGATAGATTTATTTCATGTTATTTATTCTTAGTGTGTTGGTATCTTTTCATAGTTCACATAGCTACTAGGTGACATTATCTACATTCCTTTATTATGAATTGCCTAAGTACTTGATCATATAGTGAGAATATTTACATCATATGAAGCAAATGTGTTCGTAAAAGTTTCTTTTATCGCACTCAGCTGTTAACTGAATTGCTTGAGGACAAGCAATAAGCTAAACTTGGGGGAGTTGATACGTCCAAAACGTATCTACTTTCCCGAACACTTTTGCTGTTGTTTTACCTCTAATTTGTGTGTTTTGAATGCAACTAACACGGACTAACGCTGTTTTCAGCAGAATTGCCCCGGTGTCTTGTTTTTGTGCAGAAAGTCAAGTTTCGGGAAAATTCCCGAAAAATATCCTGGAGTTCCTATTTTTCCAGAAGACACACGGAGCCAGAAGACGATACGGAGGTGGGCCACGAGGGCCCCACACCATGGGCCCGCGCAGCAGGAGCTGGGCCGCGCCGGGGGGTGGTGTGGCCGCCTCGGGCACCACCTCGCGTCCCCCTTTCGACTACTTTGTCCCCTTGACCTAAAAACCCGAGGGGGATCGACGCTTTTTCCAGCAACACTCCAGAGCTCCGCCGCCACCGAAAACCCTATTTCGGGGACCAGAAACTCCGTTCTGGCACCCTGTCGGGACGGGGAATTGGAGGAGATCATCGCCATCATCATCACCGACGCCTCTCCATCAACCATCCATGATTCCCCCATCCATGTGTGAGTAATCCCCGCAGTAGGCTGAAGGGGATGGTAGGGATTGGATGAGATCATTCATGTAATAGATATCAGATTGTTAGGGCATGGTGCCTAGTATCCGTTGTTAGTACTTTATGTCATTGTTGCAACTTGTTATGCTTAATGCTTGACACTAGGGCCCGAGTGCCACGATTTCAGATCTGAACATGTTATTGAATCATGAGGATAATTATTGTTTTAGATCATATCTGCAAGTTGTTTACACATATAATTGTCCGGAACCTGAGGCCCCAAAGTGACAACAATTGGGATAACCGGAGGGGATGGCTGTAATGTGAGGATCACATGTGTTCACGGAGTGTTAATGCTTTGCTCCGGTGCTTTATTAAAAGGAGCACCTTAATTACCAGTAGTCTCCCTTGAGGCCCCGCTGTAAACGGGCTGGTAGGACAGAAGATGTTGTGCAAGTTTCTCATTGCGAGCACGTACGACTAAATACGGAACACATGCCTATGATTGATTATTACCTGGATACTTTAGTATTATCTATCTGCAAATGCCCTACGCTTGACTATTATATGAATTATCTTATCCATGCAACGCCCGTTCATCCATCCATATGCCTACAGTATTTTAATCCTACTGTCTACTTTAATTATTACTGCTGCTTTTATTTTACTGCTGCTATTATTTCACTACTGCTACTGTCATAAAACTGTTGCTACTGATAATCTGTGTCGAGCAAGTCTATTTCCAGGTGCAGCTGAACTGACAATTCATCTGTTAAGGCTTATAAATATTCTTTGGCTCCCCTTGTGTCGAATCAATAAATTTGGATTTTACTTCCCTCGAAGACTGTTGCGATCCCCTATACTTGTGGGTCATCAACCCCCACTAGTTCCATTGGAGAGCTTTCATACACTTATAGCTCTATGTGCATCCGTTGCATGGCAATCACTACTCCTTGCATGGCTTCGATTATAAGACTTCCTCTTGTCTAATGATCACTTATAGCTTTGTGAGGCTATCTTCCTTTGACCTTCCAAACCCCCATTATTATTCTCTTAGCCATAACATCCTGGTGCCAATACCAAATGGTTACGCTCACCGGTTGAGTAAAACTTCTAAACAGTTGATTCATTACGTTTGTGATACTTTTGCTTGACTGGATCCTTTCTATCTTTGTGGAAGATTGTTTGATGCTTGAGTAGAAGGATTGAACTTCTATACTGAATGCTTAAATCATCTATAATAAACTTTGTACGGTTTCATGTCTTTATAACATCTTCCATGAAAGGTTTTTACTTGCTTAATTGTCTTGCTTTATCATTTGTTTGTTTAATATCAAATATAGACTTTTGCTTTGAATGATTTGATCTCAGCTCACATGCTTTACATTACTATATGATCAAGATTATGTTGGCAGCATGCCACCTCAAAAATTATCTTTTATCGTTTACCTACTTGAGGACGAGTAGGAACTAAGCTTGGGGATGCTTGATACGTCTAAAACGTATCTATAATTTTTGATGTTCTATGCCTGTTATATATTGATTACCACATGTTTATCTTACACTTTATATCATTTTTATGCATTTTCTGGACTACCCAATTAACAAGATGCCACAGTGCCAGTGCCAGTTCCTGTTTTCTGCTGTCTTTTCGTTCCAGAAAAACTCTTCTGAAAATATTCTCGGAATCGGACGCCAATTTAACTGATTTATTTCTGGACCGAGATGAAGCAGTAGCCCGAAGGAGAAGCCCAGGAGGCAGCCGAGGGAGGCAGGCGGGCCCACGGTGTGGCCTAGGGTGGGCCCACGCCCCCAGGCCGCCTGGTGCCCTCGGGTGCCCTCCGACGCCGCCCTTTCGCCTATAAATCACATCTATTCGGGAAACCCTAGACACCCGAGCGAAAATCCATGAAAAGTTCCGACGCCGCCGTCATCGTCTACCCTAGTTCGGGAGGGTTTCTGCAGTTCTTCCCGGCACCTTGCCAGAGGGGAAATCATCACCGGAGGGCTCTAAATCGCCATGCCTGCCTCCGGAGTGATGCGTGAGTAGTTCTTCACGGGACTACGGGTCCATAGCAGTAGCTAGTCGGTAGTCTCTCCACCTTGTGCTATCATGTTTAGATCTTGTGAGCTGCTTAACATGATCAAGATCATCTTTATGTAATGCTATATGTTGTGTTCGCTGGGATCCGATGAATTGTGAAGTTATAATCAAGTTTATTCATCTATTTATATCATGTTTTATCTATGTTTCTGCATGCTCTCCGTTGTTAGTAGATGCTTTGGCCAAGTAAATGCTAATGACTGCAAGAGGGGGTATTTATGCTAGATAGTGGGTTCATGCCTCTAGAAGCCTGGGCTTGATTGACAGAAACAACTAAGGCTGTAGATGTGTTGTTGCCACTAGGGATAAAATAAGCGATGCTTAGCTTAAGGGTACTGCTGTTAAGTCTAATGCGTTTGTTTACATTACACACTTTGCTTAATGCTATAATCTGTTGCTTGCAACTTAATACTCACGGGAGACCCGGAAGCTATCTCTTGAGTGGATTATGAGTCATAGATGCAGCTAGTAAGCAGTCTATGTATATTGTTGTAATGCCCAATAGATCTAACAATGAACATGTTCTTATCATATATTGCATTGTCATGCGTTTGCACTTTGTCAATTGCCCAGCTGTAATTTGTCTACCCAACATGTATGCATATCTGTCTTATGGAGAGACACCACTAGTGAACTGTGGACCCCGTCCTTTATTCCACACTGATACAAACACCGTTTTCACCACGCTCTACAATTGTTTCCTCGCTGTTCCTTTTTGTGTTCATCATCATATTCCACACCATACGTTTAATCCTTTGTCTTCAGCAAGCCGAGGAGATTGACAACCTTCCTGTTTTGGTTGGGCAAAGTATTTTGATTGTGTTGTGTGCAGGTCCACGTCAGTAATCGTAAACGGCGCCGCTGACACCTTTCTGAAGCTCTCCCAATTCCTACTGGTACGATAAGCCTTGGTAGATTCAAGGGAAAACTTGCTGCTGACTACATCATACCTTCCTCTTGGGGTCTCACAACGAACGTGCGTTTCCACGTCATCAGCTCTCTGCCTCAAACCAGAGGTGGGAAAAGCCTTACAGAAACTACTACAACACTGAAAAGAAACAATCGGTATACAATCGATGTATATATTGACCGGATTCCGGGTGACTCCATGATCTATTGGACCATCCCAAAAATGATCCGGAGATTCCGGGTTTCCATCGAAACTAATGACCGGTGCCTAAATAAGGGACAATCAGGAATGACTTCCGACAGGTCCAAACCGGACCCAAATACCTGTCATCATGGATGATGACCCACAAGTATAGGGGATCGCAACAGTCTTCGAGGGAAGTAAAACCCAAATTTATTGATTCGACACAAGGGGAGACAAAGAATACTTATAAGCCTTAACAGCTGAGTTGTCAATTCAGCTGCACCTGGAAAAGCACTAGTAACAGGGGTGATGTGAAAGCAGCAGTAATATGAGAGCAATAGTAACAGTAACACAGAGGCAATGGCGCACGAAATAGTTGATGGCGTGTATGTGGACCGGAAAGCAATGATGATGACAGATGGACCGGGGTTCCCAGCTATCTACACTAGTGGTAACTCTCCAAGAACAAGTGTTGGGTGAACAAATTACAGTTGAGCAATTGATAGAATTGAAATAGCATTAAGACAGAACATTAAGTCTATTAATCATGTAGGCATGTTTTCCATATATAGTCATACGTGCTCGCAATAAGAAACTTGCACAACATCTTTTGTCCTACCAGCCCGTTTGCAGCGGGGCCTCAAGGGAAACTACTGATAATTAAGGTACTCCTTTTAATAGAGCACCGGAGCAAAGCATTAGCACTTAGTGAAAACATGTGATCCTCATATCAAAACCATCTCCTCCAGTTATCCCAGTTGCTGTCACTCTGGGGCCTCGGGTTCCGGACAAGGACATGTGCAAACAACTTGTAGATACAATCTAAGCAATAATTATAGAGCTTAAATCTAAGATCATGCCACTCGTGCACTAGTGACAAGCATTAAACACAACAAGATTGCAGCAACAATAACTTCACAAACTTTAATAGATAGACTGATCATAATGTAACAATTCATCGGATCCCAACAAACACAACACAAATTACATCAGATGGATGTCAATCATGTAAGGCAGCTCATGAGATCATTGTATTGAAGTACATGGGAGAGAGAGTACCAACTAGTACAGCTAGAACCCGTAGTCCATGGGGGAACTACTCACAAACCATCATGGAGTCGAAGTGGAGGCGGCGTGGTCGATGGAGATGGCTCCGGGGGTCAATCCCGTCCCGGCAGGGTGCCGGACAGGAACTTCTGACCCCCGAAACTTGGTTTTTGGTGGCGGCGGACCTACGGAACTCTTCTGGAGAAATAGTCGATTCTTTTAGGCTTTTTGGGGCAGGAGGATTATATAGTCCGAAGGGCGGCGCGAGGGGGTGTCCGAGGCGGTCACACCACCCCTCGGCGCCACCCCCCTCCAGGCCGTGCGGGGGCATGGTGTGGAGGCCGTGGGCCTCCCCCGGGCTTGTCCTTCTGGCTCCCGGAGTATTCTGGCGAAATAGAATTTCTGTAATTTTTTCGGATTTTCTGAGCACTTTCATTTTTGGACATTTTCTGCAGTGCACAGACATAATAAACAGAAACTGGCACTGTGGCATCTTGTTAATAGGTTAGTCCAATAAATGTCATAATATGATATAAAGTGTATATAAAACATGTGACATTGATATAAAACAAGCATGAAACATCAAAAATTATAGATACGTTTGAGACGTATCAAGCATCCCCAAGCTTAGTTCCTACTCGTCCTCGAGTAGGTAAACGATAAAACAATAATAATTTTTGAAGTGACATGCTACCAACATAATCTTGATCTAATAGTGATGTAATGGCAAGTGAGCTGAGATCAAATCATTCAAAGCAAATGTCTATAATTGATATTAAATAAGAGATAATAAAGCAAGATAGTTAAACAAGCTAAAAGTTTTCATGAACGATTGCTTTAAAGACATGAAACCGTACAAGGTTCATTAAAGATGTTTTAAGTATCCAGTGTAGGAGTTCTATCCTTCAATTCCAAGCATCAAGTAGATTTTCACAACATAGAGTACGGATCCAGTCAAGTAAAAATAAACATGAACGTCATGAATCAACTGTTTCGAAGCCTACTCAACCGGTGAGCGTAAGCATTTAGTATTGGCACCAGGATGTTATGGCAAAGAGAACGTTAATGGGGGTTTGGAAGGCCAATGGAAGAAAGTCTCACAAAGCTATAAGTGATCATTAGACAAGAGGAAGTCTTATAATCGAAGCTATGTAAGGAGTAGTGATTGCCATGCAACGGATGCATATAGAGCTATATGTGTATGAAAGCTCTCCAATGGAACTAGTGGGGGTGCATCCAACTTGGTTGCTCACGAAGACCTAGAGCACTTTTGAGGAAGCTCATCATTGGAATATACAACCCAAGTTCTATAATGAAAATTCCCCACATAGTTATACTAGTAAAACATGAAAACTCTCTCACATGGAGTATAGGTGCTAAACATGAGCACAAATGATGACTATGAATACTGCAGGTGCTGAAACATGAGCACAAGTGTGGATAAAGGATAGTAATGTTGCCCCTTTTTTTTTCTTTTTTTTTCTTTTTTCTGTTTCTCTTTTCGATGGCCTCCATGGCTCTTTTCACTTTTAGGGGCAACATTCTAATATGACAACACACTTTTTGGTACAAATAACTCATAATGAACAAAACATGATGTATAAAACTGTATGCCTCTGCCAGTGTAGCAGGATGTGCAATGATCTAGCGTAACATGGGTAAACCACACATCAGCTGTATAGAATCATGCAAAGCAATATATAAATGATAAATGACAACAAGTCATGTAATGTAAAATGGAAGTTGCATGGCAATATAACTCGGAACAGCTATGGAAATGCTGTGGTAGGTAGGTATGGTGGCTGTTTTGAGGAAGATGTATGGGCTTATGTGTAGGAGAACAAGAGAAAGTCCTCCCACGGGTTTGGATGTACTGGCGAAGTATGCACAACTCTCAATGTGAGCAGAAGGCAATGCACAACACCGAAGAGGCTAGCAAATTTGGATGGTGGAAGTGCCAAAAACCGTAGCTTAACATTAGTCAAAAAGAACTCACAAGCTTATTGCAAACAACTAGCAGGTTCAACATTAAGAGCATGATTAAAATTCACCCAAGGAGGGCCGTTCACGGCGGCACAAGTACCCCGTTAGATCCCTCGACCTTCACACAACCTAGTTATTACGAATTACCTTTAGACATGGAAAGCTATCAAGTCCAACTACACCTTCAACAATTTTAGTAGAGTTTGTAGTACGGTACAAGCTTAAAGACAACAATCCACTAATGATTTTAACTTAATTAACCAGCAACTTTATCATCTATTACTTAATACCTCAAAACGTTTGCAAAGAATCAGGTTATCAAAGTTAAATGATCTACAAGATTATGCAAGTTTTTCATTATACCACTACCACACGCAACATTTCCTGAACCAACACATCAACCAAGCAACTCTCCAAACAAATATAAGTGAAGCAAGAGAGTATTTTCTACAAAAGAACTAATAGCTCTGAACAAGAGATACATGAAAACCAAGAGCTAAAAGCTAAACAGTGCGAAAACTGAATACTCAACAGATATAAGTGAAGAACAAGAGTATTCCAAGAAAAAGCGGAGCGTGTCTCTCTCCCAAACAAGATAGGTAGGATCCAAATTGATATGATCAGAAAATAAAAATAACATACTGAAAATAAAAGCACACAGACGCTCCAAGAACAGCACATATGATGTGAAAGAATTAAAATATAGTTTCACTAGAGATGACCTGATAATTTTGCCGATGAAGAAGGGGATGCCTTGGGCATCCCCAAGCTTAGACGCTTGAGTCTTCTTGAAATATGGTGGGGAGATCCATGGGAGCCTCCCCAAGCTTGAACTCTTCACTCTTCTTCATCCTATTATATCACTCTTCTCTCTTGACCCTTGAAAACTTCCGCCACACCAAACTTCTCATAAACTTCATTAGAGGGGTTAGTACTCAAAAACTTTAATCCACTTTGGTTCTGTTGTGACACATTGCAAGAACTCAATAAAACATTAGCTACAACCCTCCACGTCTAGAGAGCCTTGCTTAAAGCCCAAGAGACAATGCAAAAAACAGAGACAAATCTGTCAAAACAGAACAGCCAGTAAAGATGAATTTTTTCGAGGCACTTCCGTTGCTCAAATCAGAAAACTCGAAACTAATGAAAGATGCGTACATATCTGAGGATCACGCACAAAAATTTGCAGATTTAAATGATTTTCTGGTGATTTTAGAATAGTGAAACGGTGAACAGCAGAAATCTGTTCCTGCGCAGAAATCCAAATCTAGCATCATCTTATCATTAGAGACTACTCTTGGCACAACAATGCAAAAAGTAAAGATACAAAGGAGTTTCTACAGAAGTAAACAACCTCCTTGACTCAATAAAAGAAAAATTGCAGAAAAATAAAATGTTGCCTCCCATAAGCGCTTTTCTTTAATGCCTTTTAGCTAGGCTTGATAGTTTTAATGATGCTCACATAAAAATAGAAAATGAAGCAAAAGGAGCATCAAGAAGCAAATTCGAAACACATTTAAGTCTAACCCACTTCCTATGCATAGGAATCTTGTACACAAATAAATTCATAAAGAACAAAGTGACAAGCATAGGAAGATAAAACAAGAGTAACTTCAAAACTTTCAGCATATAGAGAGGTGTTTTAGTACCATGAAAATTTCTACAACCATATTTTCCTCTCTCATAATAATTTTCAGTAGCATCATGAACAAACTCAACAATATAACTATCACATAAAGCATGCTTTTCATGATCTACAAACACATAATTTTTATCAAGCTCCAAAATAGTAGGATTAAAACTTTCAAACCCACTTTTAACAATTTTATAACAAGATGATTGATCATTCTCAAGAGGTATGGGACTCCATCTAGATAAAGTCAAGACCTCTCCAATCCCATTTTCATTAGTAGAACAATTAATATTATCAAGCAATATAGGACCATCATCTAGAGCTTTATCATAAACATTTTCTAAGCAAAACTCTTTAGTACCATGCATTTTGATATCAGGCAAAAATAAAGGATTATAATAAGATTTATCAAAATAGCATGGATTATCATAGATAACAGTAGCATAATTATTCTCACAAGTTTTACTCATAGGGAATACTTCAAGAGAATCCACAGGAACATAACATTCATCCTTCTTTGGTAAGCATGGAGGACAATCAAATAGTGTAAGAGATAAAGAGTTACTCTCATTAGAAGGTAGGCATGGGTAGCTAATCCATTCTTCCTCCTTTTGTTCATCACTCTCTCCTCTTTTTCATCTAATGAGCTTTCAGCTTCAGCAGTTTCTTCTTCCACAGGTTCCTGCAAATTGTGAGTACATTCTTGTGCATGAATGAGTCTCTCTTTATAATCAATGATATAAGAATTATTGCTGAAATTTTCTAGACAATAATCAAGGATAGAAGAGACTGTATCTTTAAGTTTATTACAAGCAACACAAGTTTCATAATTTTTAGACATGAAGGATTCTATTTCAGAAGCTCCCATAAATAAAACAAATTGTTCTACTTGTTCAGCTCCCAGATAAGCATAGTTATAACAATGATAGTTCATAATTATATCTTCTTTACTAAAGCCACATTGAAATTTAAATGTTTAGTATCCTGTTCAGAGCAACAATTTATATCATGGCGTTTAAGCAAAATTTCAGCAATTTGATTTAACTTTTTAACACGCCTCTCATGACTTTACCCTCTCTTGATTCTCTATACTTATATATAATTCTTTAACTTCCATAGAGGTTGTAGCATGTTCTTCCATAACAACAGTTTTTTTTTTAGATTTTTCAATTTTTAAATTTTTATGGATTTTCGAATATATAAGAAAAACAAAACTAAACAAAAATAAACTAAACAAAAGTAAACTAAACAAAACACAACTAAACAAAATAAACTAAGCACAAAAAACTAGACAAAAGTAAACTAGACAAAACAAAATAAAATAAAAACAGACATAGAAGTAGAGTGTACTCCCCAGGTGAACTTATGAGTAGAGCTATGCTCCCCGGCAACGGCGCCAGAAAATAGTCTTGATGACCCACAAGTATAGGGGATCGCAACAGTCTTCGAGGGAAGTAAAACCCAAATTTATTGATTCGACACAAGGGGAGACAAAAATACTTATAAGCCTTAACAGCTGAGTTGTCAATTCAGCTGCACCTGGAAAAGCACTAGTAACAGGGGTGATGTGAAAGCAGCAGTAATATGAGAGCAATAGTAACAGTAACACAGAGGCAATGGCACACGAAATAGTTGATGGCGTGTATGTGGACCGGAAAGCAATGATGATGACAGATGGACCGGGGTTCCCAGCTATCTACACTAGTGGCAACTCTCCAAGAACAAGTGTTGGGTGAACAAATTACAATTGGGCAATTGATAGAATTGAAATAGCATTAAGACAGAACATCCAGTCTATTAATCATGTAGGCATGTTTTCCATATATAGTCATACGTGCTCGCAATGAGAAACTTGCACAACATCTTTTGTCCTACCAGCCCGTTTGCAGCGGGGCCTCAAGGGAAACTACTGGTAATTAAGGTACTCCTTTTAATAGAGCACCGGAGCAAAGCATTAGCACTTAGTGAAAACATGTGATCCTCATATCAAAACCATCCCCTCCAGTTATCCCAGTTGCTGTCACTCTGGGGCCTCGGGTTCCGGACAAGGACATGTGCAAACAACTTGTAGATACAATCTAAGCAATAATTATAGAGCTTAAATCTAAGATCATGCCACTCGTGCACTAGTGACAAGCATTAAACACAACAAGATTGCAGCAACAATAACTTCACAAACTTTAATAGATAGACTGATCATAATGTAACAATTCATCGGATCCCAACAAACACAACACCAATTACATCAGATGGATGTCAATCATGTAAGGCAGCTCATGAGATCATTGTATTGAAGTACATGGGAGAGAGAGTACCAACTAGTTACAGCTAGAACCCGTAGTCCATGGGGGAACTACTCACAAACCATCATGGAGTCGAAGTGGAGGCGGCGTGGTCGATGGAGATGGCTCCGGGGGTCAATCTCCGTCCCGGCAGGGTGCCGGAACAGGAACTTCTGACCCCCGAAACTTTGTTTTTGGTGGCGGCGGACCTACGAAACTCTTCTGGAGAAATAGTCGATTTTTTTAGGGTTTTTGGGGCAGGAGGATTATATAGTCCGAAGGGCGGCGCGAGGGGGTGTCCGTGGCGGTCACACCACCCCTCGGCGCCACCCCCCTCCAGGCCGTGCGGGGGCATGGTGTGGAGGCCGTGGACATTTTCTGCAGTGCACAGACATAATAAACAGAAACTGGCACTGTGGCATCTTGTTAATAGGTTAGTCCAATAAATGTCATAATATGATATAAAGTGTATATAAAACATGTGACATTGATATAAAACAAGCATGAAACATCAAAAATTATAGATACGTTTGAGACGTATCAATGGACGTTGGGCCATCCTGGGCTCCTGTCCTTTTTTGGCTATACTAGCGGCAGCTGACAAAGGAGTGGCGTCCGAACGCCTGAACCCTCGCTCGCTCGCGTATCCTGGCTGACCACTCGACATTGCTTGATGCCGCCATGAGGCCCTCTCGCCGACCCGCCTCGGCCTCGGCGGCTCCAATCCGGGGCACCGATGCGCCACACGCTCTTCCAAGGTCAGCCTCCAGCCACCGTCGCCGGTCGCCTGAGCAAGCGAGCAGATAAGTTCTGCACACCTGATTCAATATTTCGAATTTGTGATGGATTTTCTAAGATAATTTACTATGAAATGGCTTCAAGTCTCAACCGAATAGAGAAATATGCCCCAATTTGCTATGTTTTTTGTATGAAATTGATAATTTCTGATTGTAAATGACACCCAATTAACTGATTATATATGTTGGTTACTTGTTTCTTTTGTGATTGTAGAATGGAATTTATGCTAGTGATTGTAGAAGCCTTCATGGCTATGCGACGGCGTAAAATTCTCAAATGATAGTGATGTAATTTTCTACTTATGTTATATTTCATCATGTAAGACTTTGTTCATGTGTTGAATTACTTTACATTGGTATCACGCACATTTGAAACATATGCATTTATCTATAATGTCACAAATCCATTTGCTATTAATATTGTTCATTTGGCAACTTTTAATCGCTGTGAAGAAAAATTGGAGATTGTGCCCGCCCTCCAATTTGTTTCCTGCTTACACCACTTCTTGTTAGCCATGTACATTACCTCTGACCGCCCCACACTCGTTAGTGATTGCACGAGTCATTTCTCTAACCATTGCGTTCGATGGACGTAAAATTGTTCAAAGCATGGGTTTTAAGGACCGATAACCGATATTGTATTCTATACTAGTGATCCACTTCATCAATAGTTTCCTCATCTTCTTTTCTTTGACCAGCTAAAATGAATCACATCTAGCACGTTCTAGACTCTTAATCTTGGAAACATAAGCATGCACTTCCTCGTGAGTATCACCCACAACTATTTATTTGAGATGAAAAACTAGGAACAATATCGAGGACATTAGGGTTTTTCCTTGGCTGAGATTGTCTCGAGGTTCTACTTCCTTGCCATGTCTTCAACTTTGTCAATAGTTTTTGCATCCTCCTTATTTGTTTCACTTCTTTTATCAGCTTCGTCAAGAGCAGCTTTTGCTTTAAATTTATGGATCCTAACTCTGCTTCCGAAGGCTTCTAAGATTTTCAAAATATTCGCCTCGTCATTCTCTTTCATGTTTTTATTAATAGAGAAGGAGTTTTTTTAGAGGTTTTTAAGACTAATTGCCTAGGACACGCCCTTAGGACCTTAAGCAAGCTTTGCAATGCTTTAATCTCCCAGGATGACACTCCCTAAAAATTTGGCCCCCCGTCATGCTACAAAGCTTGGCCTCTTCTTTGATCCTAGCGACGATGATGTTGGGCAGCGAAGCGTGGTGTCGAGAAACCCGAACGTTCCTTTCCATCCATATTTCCCAAGTGACTAGGATGGTCAAAGAGGAGAGGGCCTTGTGAGGCCGGCCGACACCCGAAACAAGATCGGTCCACCAAGTGTTGACATTGGAATGGAGCCAAAGATCCGGGGATACATTGATAAAACCGCACCAAGATAGGATGGCCGACCAAATTCTTGTAGAGTAATGACATTTGAAGAGAAGATGAGTCGCCGATTCAAGCACTTGGTTGCAAAGGGGGCAATTTCCATAATTTTGCCAACCACATCTATGGAGACGATCCAAATTCTATTTTGCAAGACCAACCACGCAAAGATCTTGAATTTGGGAGGAGCCCAAGTCTTCCAAATGATGCGGTTGTAATTGGAGGCGATGGTCCCTTCAAATTGCATTTTGTATGCCGAGGAGGCGGAGTAGGCGCCATCCTTTGTGAATTTCCATCGAATGAAGTCAAGAGCTTCAGGGTTTATAGTGAAGTCGGAGAGCATTTCCCAAAGCGTGACGAATTGGAGGATATGGTCAATGTCAAGGGCTTTCATGGTATTGGTTTCATCCTTCTATCTGAAATATAATTCAATTTGACCCCTTTGTAACCTTAACCTCGTCCTCTCCTCCTGCACTCTTCTCGTTGTCGTTTGCCTGCCTTGCTAGCACCACCATGGGCATTACCGAGCCCCTTTAAACCAGTACCTCCCCCTCCCACTTCCTCCTCGCCCCTTAGAATCTCCACATTGCACCCTCTTGTTGCACTAACGTCGCGCCAAACATGCACGATTTCAGAAGATAAACTTTAAGCTAACTATTGTGCAACTATAGACAACTGACATTTACAAAAGAAAACAAAAAACAATTAGACAACTCACGCAGTACTAGGGGCTTTTGCTAGCATGATCACTTAATAATTTTGTTTTTTGGTCGATAGATTACTTACATGGGATTTTGGTGTCTCTCTCCCTCTGCAGAGTAACATTACACTGATGTGATGAATTACGGAGATAGCTCTAATGAGGGCGACCAGAAAGAGCCAGGCAGGAGACGATTACACAATAACTCTGCAGGTGCCTTAAAACCGCAGATGGCAGAGCTATAGCTGCTCCATAGCCGCGCGCATGCAGGGGGGAGGAAGTGCATATGCGCAGACGATGCATGTGTGTGTGTCCGTCCGCTGGACATTATGGTGCATTTGTAAGCACACAGAAACCGCAGACGGCGATGCAGCTAGAGATCGAGGCCGAAATAAATCGAGCTGCTAGCTGCTGTGATGTGGAGTAGTAGTACGTACTGCTCTCCTCCTAGCCTTCGTCTACTCCATAAATCAATCCCTGTGACGCAACGAGGAGGGAGCTGCTGAGTTGCACTTGAATTGCATTGCACCGCATGCCATTACTGCATGCTTTCCCCAACTGCATGAATTCATGTGGATTTGTTACTATCTCTCTACGTCCCCATTTTCAAGTCCTCAACCGAACTAGCACTAGCTACTAGCATATATACTTCAACGACAACAACAAAAAGATCTCAAAGAAAATTATAATTAGGCCCTCTTTGGCTGGAGGATTTTCACAAATTTTTTTGAAGGATTCTAATACATAGGATTGTTTCCTAAGAAATGCCTTTGGATCAAAAGAATGGTACTTCCAAAATTCTTATGAATTGTATTCCTGCACCCCTGTCCCATAGAAATTTCAACATCCATGACCTCTTTTTTACACTCATTCATATAGGATCGAGACCCTTTTCCTATCTTCCATCCAAATAACTATTCACACAATTTTCTCTCTTTTGTAATCATCGGTTTTATACCTGTAATCCTGTCAAATTTCTGTGTTTCTAATTACTATATTTTGTAATCATGTGATTCAAAGAATCCCTTAGACATGTTCTCGACGACAAGTTTTAAGATATTTTTCCCTTCCCCGTTGATCAAGGCCGGGTCCTTGATCGGGCGGTCCCGACGCCGTGCTTTGGAGCCTCGAGGCAGCGGATCCTACTTCTTCCAAGACATCCTCCGTGCAGAGGCGACTCAGGCGAGTTCAGCTCCTGCAGAGATTTGTCCGTCGTATATAATTGGGTAATGATGCGCTTGTTTATTCATCTTTTACTCTCTTCCAGTGTGTGTTTCAGTCTCTCTGCAGCGAGCACCGGTGCCTGCACTATGCAGAGATCGATGCTGCTGCTCTGTTTCAACAGTCCATGCCTCATCTGACAGTCGATCTGAGCCGTAGCTTCTCCACCAGATGCTGATCATGACATCTTACTGAAAGATGAATAGAGCTCAAATACATATGGTTGGTTTAACATACGGCCCTCTTCAACATCTCGCCCACACATGG
The DNA here is from genome assembly GCA_947311845.1 of Poa pratensis. NCBI lineage: Eukaryota > Viridiplantae > Streptophyta > Magnoliopsida > Poales > Poaceae > Poa > Poa pratensis. The sequence continues at coordinate 40,035,872 of CAMZMU010000097.1, read as the reverse complement.
AAGCAAATCTGAGCAGAGAAAACAACGAATGGGTTCTTGTACAAAATATGGCTTCGAACCATCGCCTCAATATGGTTCTTATACAAAAACTGAAAAACATGACGAAAACACAGTTGACAGGATTACTGAAAAGATCACTTGTGAGCTGCTGCATACCGTTTGGTTAGGTCTAATTACCCCTTGCATTTCTTCACTGAAACAGGGGATTACAAACTTAAAAGACCACAGCTAGTACAACAACAATTCAAATCTAGCCATAATGCTAATTAAACTGACCAACTCATGACAACGAGAGCAACATAAAGGGAAGTACTAACTAAGCTAGTAAGTAGCATGCTACAGACGAGGCCCAACCCTGTCCAGTGGATGATCCAACGGCGGTCACTCCCTCCTCCGGCCTCAAGATCCGCGCATCGCCTGAGCTAACCATCCGTGTGAGCATCCACTGGACGGGCACATGCCCACACCGCGCCACCGCGGTGTTAATCTCTCTTCACTTGCGCCTGCCGCGCTTCTTGTCGCCGTCCGCGGAGGCGCCGGCACCGCCCCCGCCACCGCCACCGCCGTGCTGAAGGAGGTCGACGAGGCAGGGCTGCTTGCAGTTGATGCAGGTGGGGTAGTCCTTCTTGGCCACCATGCAGTACATGAGGCACCGCGTGCAGGCCCCGATCACCATCGGGGACTTGTTTCCGGGGCTGCCGTCAGACGACACGCAGGAGCTCGGAGACGACGACCCGCTGTCGTCATGGCCGTGGCCGTGGCCACCGTCCACCTCCATCCTCACCGGGGGCGACAGGTTCAGCTGCAGCTCCAGCCTCGCGCCGTTCCTCGCGCTGCCGTTGCCATTGCCGCGGTTCATGGCTCACACAGAATCGCGCTACAGAATCAACAGTATATTAGTACAAGATGTAGCAAGCAGTACAAGTACATGAGGAAGAACACAAAGCAAAGCAGAGTTGCTACCTGAACCTTGTGAGAGAAGAGAAAGTGATGAGCTTTGATGTGTATTTGGTTGAGGACTTTGTAAGGTCCGAAGGTCGTTATATAGGGGTGTCAAGTAGGAGGAGAGGTCAATGCTTCTCTTTACTTGGTATTAATGCAAAACAGCAAGGACCCTCCGTCCTCTTCTCCCTCATACACATCTCTTCTTCAAGTCTGCGAAAAATCTTCATTGGACCTTGCGCGGGCGGCTCCCTCGACCCAACCCTAGCTCCCCCCGGCCCCGTCCCCTAGGGCACCGCCGCCGCCGACCTCGCCTCCGGCGTCTTTCCCGCCACCGCGCGCCTCCCTCCCCCCTCCCGCCGCGTCCGCGCCGCCCCCGCGGCGGCCGGCGCGGCTCCAGCTTCTCTGTTCCAGTCCCTCACCCAGCCGGTCCCCTGTCGCCGCCGTCGGCGCGCCGGCCGAGCGCAGCTCGGGCTGGGGCCGGCGACGGCGGCTGTCATCTCCCCGCGTCGTAGGTGGCCTCGCGGGGCGGCTCCTCTGCGGCGGCGGTGCTCATCGGGCGGCGGCGGCCCGGCTCCGGCCAGGGGTAGCAGATCGACGGCGACGGCCTGCTGCGGGGCGGCGAGTTGCTGCGGGCGACGACATGCAGCGGGGTTTGCCGGCCAGCCCATGCGGCCCAGATCTGGGCCCGTCGGGCTCATCTGGGTCAGGGCGGGCCGGTTTGACCTGCGGTGCGTTTTGCAGATGTAGGGGAGGTGGAGGATGCAGGTGCAGCGGCGACTGCGGCCGACCTTGTTGCAGCGTGACGGCGAGCTTCACGGGCCCGGATCCCCCCGGATATGGGTCCGGCCGGACTCTATTAGGACTGGTATGCCCCCGTGGGGGCTTTATGGGCCCGCTGGGCTCGGCCGGACCTGACGGAGACTGGTGTGCTCTGCTGTCGCGTCCGGTCAACTACCGTCTTTGGCGGTGGAGGTTGTTCCCTCCCGCTCGGCTGCGGTACTGCTGCCCCCGGTTCATACACCTCACCTCCGTCTTGCAGACCTCGTGACGGCTACTTCGGTGAGACGACGTTGGTGGTGACTTCGGTTTCGTTGGCGCATGGTGGTGGGCGGCTAGTCTGGTGGTTTCGAGGCTACGGATCGCCCGGGGTTGTGGATGGCGTTTTCGGGAGAAATCCTTGTCGGTTCGTCCGACACCGACGCGGTGCCGCCTCCGGGGTGGCATCTTTCCTTCCTGAAGGGCGCTGTGGCTACCTTTCATCCGCTTCCCTCTGTGCCGGGGGAAACCCTAGGACCAGTGCGCTGGTCCGGGCAGTAGCGTGGCTTTCCTTCTTGAAGGTGCTGCTTGGTACTCGTCGATTCGGTGCTAGGAGCGTGGTGGTACTTATTCGGAGAGGGCGCAGCGGTTGCGGGTCACCGTCGCTTAGTCGATCCGCCTATGTCTCCATTTTGTTTCTCTTCTTTTCTTCGCTTCTCCTTGCTTTGGGTGTATGTTTGCTGCCGCCCCAGCATTTCGTGACTGTTGGTTGTATCGGGTTGTTGCTATATTTATATAGCGGGGCTACGGCCTATTTCATCTCTTCAAGTCTGCATGCCTTCCTTCCTCTCCCTGTGATCTTGCAGTGTGGTTCTAGCTAGGCTGGAGATCATGAAGTGAGCTTTTCAGAAATATACATACATATAAATCCTCCAAAATAATGTTTTACTGAAGAATATCATGCAAGTTACAGATCGATACAAACTTGCATTTACAACCAAAATGTGAAACGGGAAAAATCTATTGGGAGAAGCTAGACACAATTTTCAGTCATACTATCTTTTAGGCCGAATTTACTCTTATTTTGTGGCTGCCCTCCACGTAGTATTCATGAAGATGTTGCCAATCTGTAATCAATTTACAACACCTTGGTGTTGGCAATAGCTGTGTGCGTTGTCACCATCTTCAACGCCCTTTACTGATGCAATTTATGCATCAGTTGCTTGAAGGATTCCATCTACTAGCAAAAATATATGTAGTGCATCAATGTGTCACTGGTTACGTGAGTAAATAGATCTTAAATAGAAGATGTGCCACTTTAGGTAAATGGTGTCTTTAAGTGAGCGGCGAGGTCGTACATATATATCTTTGCAGCCTGCCCTTCAATGCTCTTTGCACTTCAATGAAATCCTGCAGTCCATTAACTCCAACTTGATGTGAAATGACATCTCACCCATAAACAAGCGAGCTTTTATAACCCTATTGCATCTTTATTTCAATTCTTACAGGAGTACTTACGAAGGGGAGTTTACTCTTGACAGTATGATCTGACAGGAAAATTTATAGCACTGTAGGGTTGACTCGAGGTAGCTTTCTAGTATCTACAGACAAAAACAACAGTGGGATCCTAGAGGGTAGGCAAATCTTTGATGCAATGCTTCTTCTGCAGGAACCTTTAGGAGACACCAACAGCAAGAAATACAGAAACTATCCAAGTATCTACATATTTGATACCTAGAAACCATACTAAAAAAGAAACATAGCAATAATTTCTACTATGGACCTATATATTAATATAGTAGCGATTTGAAGTTTCAAAAGTCTCCAAAGTCCAAACTTAGGACACTTCATCCATGATAGGCGTACAAGGCGTCTCACCCATGTTATACTCCTAAATAAACAATCTTAGAGGATAAGTGATTAGACAGGTAGCGAGCTATGAAATAATTTGTTAAATGGAACGTTGAAATTCTAACCAAATTTAATAATGGAATCATCACAACCTCATACATATATAAATATGATATAAACAATAGGATGATTTTGCAACAGTTCACAACCAAATGGAGCGATAGGATTTGACCTAAATACATATATGCACAAAGACTTTTCAAAGAAACATATGATATTTGTACGTATATGACAGTAGTACTTAATTTGCCACTACGCACCAACAGTCCAATTTATGCACAAAGACTTGGTCATGTATCTAACCCTACGCCACTATGTGCATTCTTTATCATCTGGGAATTTTATGAAGGTACTCACACGACACAGCTCAGGGGACTTGATTACTGCACCAGACTTATGTAGGGTTCTTCTAAAATTTTAACTGTCTATGGCATGGGGGTTAAGGTTCTAACTTCTAATTTAAAATGCAGAATCATATATTATCTAGGTGATCCGTTTGTAGGTTACAATGTTCGGTGAGTAAGCAAAGTTTTACAACCCGTTCTGCTATGATCAACTAGGAGGAGATACCAGGTTCTGAATTTCAAAGTAGAATAGGAAAGTTGATTGCAGATTGATGATAATGCTTAGATATTCGTTACCTTCGTTGATCAGGGTTGATATAGGAAATACCAAAAACAATTTAGTTTGCTTCGTTCTGTTATGATTATTGAGACAAGCTCTGTAAAGTGGGAGTACTGAGCAGATTGCTAGAAATTATGCACACATCAACATAAGACAACATTAACTCTTGGTCAAATCAATCTCAGTATATCTTCACCGGGCCATACGAGTTACGACAATGGTTGAAAAGAACATATCTGATGCACCCGTCCATGTGTTGCACTTGGTGCACTCAGATGCCAGAACACCCACTAGAAGCTGTAAAGAAAATCTACTTTCTTATGACATAGACAAAATATGCATCTACCACGTCACTAATGAGAGTGTATCCTATATATGCACCCAAGTTCTTGTGCATTTGGTGCACCCAACGTGAAAATGCCATGCTAAATGTTCTCAAAGATTCTCAACATACAATGAAATACAAGGAGCTAACTAGCTAAGGTATATTCTCCCAGCAAATTAGGATGGCTAGATTCACAAATATAAAATATCATAACCCCTTACTTAAAGTTCACACTTTACATCGTTTCTAAATATATGCCAATGACCCTGTGATCTTTTGTTAATAACACAAGAAAGGAAAACTTTGATTCAGAAACTCCAACTTCCACCTATACAAGATTCCGAATGACGATACATGGATACTCTTATTCGAAAAGCAAGGATATGGAAATCCAACGAGTATATATGTATTCAGGGCAGACATACATAATGTAAAAAATACTCCCTCCGTCCGAAAAAAGATGTCTTAGATTTGTCTAAATTCGGATGTATATAGACATGTTTTAGTGTGTACATACATCCGAATTTGGACAAACTTAAGACATCTATTTCCGAACGGAGGGAGTATTACATTAGGGGTGAGAAGACGAGAATTAGTTGATGCTCAACTCTATCTGTTAGAAACCACTGCAATTCAGAAACTAAATGTAATAGCAATTGATCAATCACTAAACAAATGTAGTAACAATATCAAATACTAAATGTACTGGCAGTAGAAAGGATTAAATCAGTGAATAAACCACAAAAGTACAAATGCACTGGAAACCAACAAATAAATATACTTCTGTGAATAAATGTGTTGGAGATAGCAAATCCGTAATAAGTGCACTAGCAAAGTAATAAATCAGTAAATTAATGTACTAGCAAATTAGAAAATTTATGTTTGGGGCCATGAAGTATCCGCTTGTTTCTTTAGTATAAAAAAACAAAGACACACGTTACAAATTCCACATGAGGTTTTACACTGAAGAGAAAACAGATTGGCGAGCATAGTTTCATGATTCAGGTTTCAACACCGTTTGGGGATTGAGCTCCGTGTGGTATAGACTATAGTGCTACACAGTTCAGGCTGTCAGGGCTGTTTTACTTTCTTTCTAGGCAAGAATGACACTTAATGGTTGGCTCTGAAAGAGTCACTCTCACAATCTTAATGTATTCAAGACAGGATCTGTTCAAGATATCAACAGTTAACACTTAACCACAAATGGACCCACACAAGGCAATACTCGCAATACAAAAAGTATATGCCAGTCATGTGGATATGGGCCATATAGAATTCCATGGCAATGATTTCGCCATGGATACCTCTCATCAGATTGCTATTAAGTTCCCGAGAGGAAACTATTGCAAACCAATTAAAAGACAGCAGGACAGTCAGAGCTAGCATGAATGCATTCTTTATGCAATAAAATCAGCTACAGTTGCAAAGCAGAGCACTTCAATGTTCTTTCTGGTTGCTTCAATTTCATCACAGCTGCCTGAATCGTGCTTATCAATTCCCTAGCTATAAACCTCATATATATGACTGTAGCAAATCAGCTACATTGGTTCATATGTTCTTCTAAAAGAAGCAGCTTGCAAGTGTAGTTATGCAAGAACGCTTCAAAATATTAACTGAAGGAAGGGTGATTATAGTACGATACATAATGAGTGTGTCCGGTACAACACTATTGTCTGGTCTGTGATAATGGGGCACATCCAACCTTTAGATGTCCGACTCTTAGGCTTCCGAAGCCTACGGCGTTTACTGTGGGTAATGGGACAGATGGTACAACTTTTCTGCAGTTTCCTGACAGTGTGTATAAGCCTCATCTAACACCTGCGAGTTCGCCCACAACTCTGGTTACTATTAGTGGTGATTCTGTGCCGGCAGCGGCCATTCAGAGTCTGATGTCAAGGATGTGTCCTACGAGTTCTTCATGGACCTGGGAGGCGTTGCCACATGGCGACGATGCTTTCTTGATCGGTTTTCCCTCCTTAGATGATCTTCGGCGAGTGGATGGTATTCAGTTGGGTATTCCTTCTTACCAGGCTCAAGCCACTATCTCGGTTTGGAAGACAGAAGATATTGTCCCCACGAGGGTGCTCGAGAAGGTCTGGGTACATGTGCAGGGGGTTCCATACCCCTTGCGACACTTCCTTGGTATATGGGCGGTTGGCTCTCTCATTGGGACTACGCTGGATGTGGATCTCGTCACTCTCAGGAGTCAGGGTATTGTGCGTATTTTGGTTGGTATGTTGGACTCCAAGGTTCTGGAGAAACGCGTGGATGAAGAGGGCGAATCGTATGTTGGGGTGGCCTGCGTGGTTAACCTCAAGGAATTTGGTTTCTATTTCCGGCGTGAGCCTGCGGAGTTTATTCCGGATCCCGACTTTGTTCCTTTTTTCTGGCGGCGCAAGGGAGATGATACGGATGATGATGTTGGGGTGATGTAGGGAGCTTGGACAATTCTATGGGGCCGGCTGGATTACTTGGCTCTCAAACTAGTATGGATGTGGACACTAACCAAGCTTCGGGTGAAGCGACTCATGGCAAAACGGCGGCTGTTGATGCCAGGGTGCAGGTCATGGCGATAACACCTTATAATCCTAGTCCTAAAACTCCCCGGGACATGGAGATTGTGGAGAATATTCGCAACAAGTCGCCAGGTTTATTTTGGTCCATCACTGTGTCTCCTACTATCTTGTGTTCTGTTGCTGCGTTGGAGGCGAATCATGAGCGATCAGATGATCTCGTCGCTGCAACTGCTGGGGTGGCTGCTTCGTCTCACCAGGCGCTGCTCCCTATCTCTGAATTGCTGGAGTACCAAACTGGGCCGGAGGAGCAACAACAAGCTACCAGTCGCACGGGGGCGTCGGATTCTGGCCCAACTGGGCCGCTGGAGTCCAAGGAGGCCTCGCATGAGTACAGCACGGCGGGGCAGGCCGAGATGCAGTTGGGCCGGGCCGCTTCAGTGCCTGGCCTGGGTGCGCTGCTCAACACTGCCCCTGCTGGGCTGTCACCGGACGGACGGCTGGCCCATCTGGCCGGCACCTCTGCTGGGCTGGTCCGTGGGGTGGGCTCTACTCCAGCTCAGCCCACCCTGGAAGGGCTGGCTTTCGGGAATGAGGGGTCGGGAGTGGTCTCGACTTCGACACTGACCCATCCGACCCGCTCTACTCCGTTTGCTGCTACTGCAGTGGCTGGGTCGGCTGCTACTTCAACCTTGCCGACCCATGCTAGTGCGTCTCCGACGGCTGCACACACGGTGGTGAACTCCGTCACGCCACGTACACCACCGCCCACCGCGGTTGCTTTTGCTGATGGGGTCACTCCGACCCGTCGCAGCGAGAGGTTCGGGGTGTCCTCGGACGGGGCATCGGCGACGGATGAAGACTCCATGAAGAGGGCCATGCGGCGCAAAGCTGCGCGCAATTTGGACTATCTTGGTACGGAAATGAATTCAAAGTCTTTTCTCCCTTTTTCTTCAAATTCAATGCATTCAAAACTGTCTAGCGTAGGCGTTAATCTTGGTAGTACTAAAAAACAAGTAGATGTGTCAACAAATGTCTTGAGGCACATGGAATTTGACCGTCTTACGGTTACTCCTAAAGCTTCGACTAAGTTGACAGCCACATATTTGGATGAAGAAGAAGCGAATGCCACATCAGATGGTCAGCTTTTTTCTCATCTAATTGGTGAAGTGTGGAGGGTGGTTTGGATGACGACGGTTTGAGCTCATTGTATGAGCTAAAAGCATCCGGTCGGAAATCAAAATCTACCTCCAACAAGTCGTCCCGGAAACGGGCAAAGTCATCCAAATCCCCCACGGTTTCCCAATGAATGGCATGTTCACAAATAGCAGAGGTCTTGGTGACTTGGCTAAACATTTGCACTTTGCTGGTTGCATTCGAGACCATAATTTGGATTTCTTAGCTATTTCTGAGACGGGAAGACATGAGTTCTCGCAATCTCTATTGAACCAAATTTCGGGCAGTATAGATTTTGATTGGTACTCACGTCCTCCCCACGGCCGCTCCAGAGGCATTTTACTAGGTATCAGGACGGATACCATGGAAGTGTTGGATGTTACGGATGGTGATTTTCATATAAAAATGCACATCCGTAATAAAACCGACAATTTCATTTGGAGTCTTGTTACCGTGTATGGGCCGCCCCAGGAGGTGGCTAAGTCGGCTTTTCTCTGTGAAATGGTAAAGTTGGCAAAAGATAACCCTCACCCTTTGATCATTGGAGGGGATTTCAACCTGCTTCGTTTTCCATTTGAGAAAAGTAGGGGTCGGTTCGACAACCTTGGCCACTTTTGTTTAATGCAGTCATTGACAGCTTGAACTTAAGAGAGATAACAATGGTAGGGAGACAGTTCACTTGGGCTAATTCTCTCCCTGAACCCACATACGAAAAGTTAGACCGTGTACTGATGGATACAGATTGGGAATCTAGATTCCCGTTGGTGTCGGTACGGGCTCTTGAACGTATTGAGGGATTGTCGGATCATGCTCCCATTCTTTTGACCACGGGTATGCCTAGACCACTGTGTAAACCACGTTTCAAGTTTGAACTTGGGTGGTTGCATCGTGAAGGGTTCCATGAGATGGTTAAAAGAATTTGGGAAAGACCAGTTGCTGGTGATACACCGATCCAGAGGTGGAACAATAAGATTCGTGCTTTACGCACACACCTCGTTGGTTGGGCTCGTCATACTACTGGTTTTCTTAAACAAGAAAAACTACGACTATCCTCGATAATTGATGCTCTAGAGGCATTAGCAGAAGTCCGACTGTTATCCGCGCAAGAGATTGAGTTAAAGAGCCAATCGAATGCACAGATAGCGAAACTACTGCGTGAGGAGGAGTTAAAATGGTATCAAAGATCTAAAGCCCAATTTATCCTAGAAGGGGATTCGAATACTCGCTATTTCCACAGTATTGCCAATGGCAGACACAGGAAAAAGCGTATTCATTCCCTAGTTCAGGAGGAGGGAACGATTGAGGGCCATGAACAACTCAAGTCGTATATTACAAATTACTATAAAGGCCTGTTCGGAGCCCCAGAGGAAGGTAACTTCACACTGGATGAGTCTCGAACAGAGGATATACCCCAGATTTCAGATGAGGAAAATAGTCTACTTACTAACCTCTACTCAGAGGATGAGGTGAGAAAGGCGGTTTTCCAAATGAAACATAATAAAGCACCTGGACCTGATGGCTTCCCGGCTGAGTTCTGCCAGAACTTTTGGGATGTCATCAAGTCTGATTTACTACAACTGTTCGCATGTCTTCATGATGGGCAACTAGAATTGTTTCGTTTCAATTTTGGCGAGATAATTTTATTACCTAAGGTTAACGAGGCAGAAAGGATTCAACAATACAGACCTATATGCCTCCTTAACGTTAGTTTTAAAATATTTACCAAAGTTGTTACGATTCGATTGAACAGTGTGGCAGATCATGTGGTTCGTCCGTCTCAGACAACATTTATGCAAGGTTGTAACATCCTGGATGGGGTGGCGATCTTACATGAAACAGTTCACGAACTACATACGAAAAAGCTGAATGGGGTAATTCTTAAAATTGATTTTGTGAAAGCCTATGATAAAGTCAATTGGTCTTTTCTTCAGCAGACCCTTAGAATGAAAGGTTTTTCTTCTAAGTGGAGAGCGTTAGTAGATAGCTTTGTTTCGGGAGGAAGTGTAGCCATCAAAGTCAATGATGATACTGGCAAATTCTTCCAAACGAAAAAAGGCCTTAGACAAGGTGATCCGCTGTCGCCAATACTATTTAATATAGTGGCTGATATGTTGGCCATCTTGATCGAACGCGCAAAATCTGAGGGCCAAATTGATGGAGTTATTCCACACCTAGTCGATGGTGGTTATCGATTCTTCAATATGCCGACGACACAATTCTTTTTATGGAACATGACATCGAAAAAGCTCGTAACTTAAAGCTGATTTTGTCAGCATTCGAGCAACTTTCGGGTCTTAAGATTAATTTCCATAAAAGTGAATTGTTTTGCTTTGGCGAGGCTCAAGAAAACGCCGCCTTGTATGCTAAACTTTTCGGCTGTGAGCAAGGACAATTTCCTATCAACTATTGGGTATTCCGATTCATTATCGGAGACTTACAAATGCTGAGTGGAAAAAGGTGGAGGAAAGACTTCAGATTCGACTAAATAGTTGGAAAGGCAAACTCCTATCCCTTGGTGGAAGATTGGTTCTCATAAATTCGGTACTAACAAACATGGTACTGTATATGATTTCATTCTTCCAACTACCTAAAGGGTCTTAAAACGATTGGATTATTTCCGGTCTAGATTCTTTTGGCAAGGGGATTGTGAGAAGAAAAAATATCGGCTGACTAAGTGGAGTGTGGTTTGCTGCCCTAAAGACCAAGGAGGGCTCGGAGTTCATGACCTTGAGGTCAAGAACAGAGCTTTGCTGGGTAAATGGCTCTTCAAGCTTCTTTCTGAAGATGGAGTTTGGCAAACTCTCCTTAGGAGAAAGTATGTGAGAAATCAAGCCGTATCTCAGGTTCTTTGGAAACCTGGTGATTCGCAGTTCTGGGCAGGCCTTATGGCTATGAAGAAATTCTTTTTCCCACAAGGATCTTTCTCAATTAGGGATGGATCAGAAATTCGCTTTTGGGAGGATAAATGGCTAGGCCAATCCACTCTCAGAGAACAATATCCGGCTCTATATGCGATTGTCCGAAACAAGAGCGACACGATTGCTAAGGTGTTGGGTTCTTCCCCACCAAAAGTTTCGTTCAAAATAAGTTTACTTGGTACAAGACAAGCATCTTGGAATGCGTTGCTCATCCGATTGGATTCCATCCATCTGTTGGAAGGTCCAGGTAAATTTCAATGGAATCTTACGAAGAATGGAAAATTCTCGGTTGATTCCATGTATAGAGCATTAATCTTACCCGAAATACCAGTCGATATTAAGGACAATAACAAAATTTGGAAGATGAAGATCCCGCTAAAAACTAAGGTGTTTGTGTGGTATCTCCGTCGAGGTGTAATTCTTACAAAAGATAACCTTGCCAAACGCAATTGGCATGGAAGTAAAAAGTGCGTCTTCTGTCAACACGACGAGACTATTACACACTTATTCTTTCAGTGCGAGTTCGCTAGGTCTATATGGTCAGCCATCCAGATAGGTTCTACCTTACATCCCCCGAGTTCTGTTGCAAACATTTTTGGCAGCTGGTTAAACGGGGTTGATCCTAGGTTTAAACTATTCAGTAGGGTGGGAGCGATTGCCGTTATTTGGTCGCTGTGGCTATGTAAAAATGACAAGGTTTTTAGCAATAAAAATGCTTCTTTTATGCAGATTATATATCGGTGTACAGCAACGCTAAGAGCATGGTCGGCCCTGCAGCGTGTGGAGCACCGAGACTTGTTTTTGGAGGTGGCGTTACGTTTGGAGGCAGCGGCCAGGGAGTTATTCTCCCGGTATGGATGGCAACATAGTCTCCGGATCGACCTACCATCTACTTAGGCGGCTTTACAATTTCTCATCATGATATGTAATCCGCCTTGTCTTTATTTTCAGTATTGGGTACTCGTGAACTCGTGAACTTGTGGTTGTGTGCATCCTAGTTATGCAGAGGCCGGGTGTAATGCTTAAAAGTCTTAAGTAATAAAATCACTTTATCTAAAAAAAAAGTACGATACATACACATAAATTAACAATCACATGTTTAAAAGTTATATCAGAATATGCTAAGTAGTTTTAACAGGATCAACACCACCCAACACTGATGTGTTATTTTATTTTCCTTTTTGAGATGCCCAATCATCATGTAAACAGTTAACCAGTATCACAATACAATGAAGCCCACTAATAAAGTAATAATACAGGACTGATAAGCCAATTGTGTGAAGATATTAGTCGGAATATAACCATAATAACAGCATATCATTTTACAACAATTGGTAAGCTCACCGTCCATTTTATATTGAATCTTTCCTACACTTGAAATTTCTGAGCCAAAGGGATACTTTGAGTTGTCACCCTCAAAATGGGCAACTACCTTTAAGAGGTCAGAGCTTTTAAGGCAGGTGTAACGGGAGAAACTGCAAATCTTTGACCACAGAACTACGAATTAACCCGTCAACCAGTACCATCGAGGATGAGTAAATCTCACTGATAACTCTCCAACGCAAGTACAAAGAACTCAAGGCTAAAGAACACTGTCCACGGACCAAAATATTATGGAACACAGAGCTAGATATGTACACTACAATAGCAAAATAAATGTAACGAATTTATACTAGTACTTTAATTTCTCTCCGAGAACATTCTGGTTAACTGATCTCTTGAACAAGGTATAGCTGAGCGTGTTACAAGATTTTTATATAGACCAGATGAATACTTGAAAAGGGGTACAGGAATACATAGCAAGGCCAAAAACCAATCACGTCAACAAATGGAGGGAGGTAGTAACTTTAGTTGGACAGACATACTATTTGCATCATGAAAAGGCCCAACAAACATCGATGTAAAATAATCCAGAACAAGTTCACTAAGCTTGATAAACAACAATCTGTTATATAGTTATTTCAGAACATAATACTAGACATGCATGGCTTTCTGATCAAATTACTAAAGTACTGTATACTTCAGAATCAATCAATCAAATGCTGAACAGGTTAAGCCTGCAAAACAACGCAGGGAATTGATTTTAGCATCGAGTTCAGAACAGGTTAAGCTTGCTAAATAACCTAAGTTCATACCTTGGGCTTCAGCATCTCGGCACGACGACCACTCTGGAGGCTGGACGCCAGCCAAAGTACAGCGCCGGCCAGCGGGGAAGTTTCCTAAGCGGCGCGGCATTTCGTCGAACACCAAGTCGGCCGCGCAGCATGTCGAGGAGCGTCGGACCCTAGGGCTGGGCAGCCGCTGCAACGCCAGGCATATGTGTGAGTGCCGCACGCCCGACGACCACCTCCTCTCCTCTCGGCGACTCGAAGGCTCACCCGGGAAGCGAAACGACGGCGTGACGGAGATCAAGCAGATACGCCACGTCATGAGTCCTGGGCTAGATACTGGCCTGCTCAGTGTTTAGATCACAGACTTCTACGGGGTGCTCCTGCCTAGCGCCCGCGCGATTCCCTGCCCTTGTTTCGCTCAAGGATATAGTTAGGTTGGGCCCTCGGGTGCTGCAGGCCCATCTTGGGTAGTTGGGTCGTCAAATTATAGAGTGGGCTCGTGCGTTGTGAAGGTTGAGAACCAACCGGTGAGGACTTCATATCCGCTCTGTGTATCGGGGCTATTTAGATCGGTGATTCTCTTGCTCGCGCAGCGACGTCTCTGCGTTGCACAGTCGAGTCTGTTTTTTTCTCATAACGAGTGTGCGCTATTGTGGTGTCGAGGCTTCATGCTACCTAGCTGGCTCGCTGCTGCATGGTGCGTGTGTCAATGTGCCATCAGTCATGGAAACGAAGGAATAAAAAAACTAGCACCAGCGTGTTTGTGCACATATACTGAGCACTGTATACTCTAAAATCCCTAGCTCCTAAACTGGTCGCCCAACTATATTTAAAATGAAAAAAATAAAGAGAACCGAAACAATATGGTATATTTGTTATAACAAATTAAGAAAATTGGATCAAATAAAATTTGTGTAAAAAATACGCATGTGGAACAAAATATAGTGCCTGGGGAACAAATCATCTCTAATTAAGGAACAAAACATAGTGTCTGTGAAACAAATCATGTCTCCACCGGGAACAAAAAGATGGCTGAGGAACAAATCATGTCTACGTGGGAAAAAACAAATAGTATCTAAATCATGTCTGCACGAAAAAATAGTGTTTGAGGAACAAATCATGTTTGCACGGGGAACAAAAAAATAGTGTCGGAGGAAGAGATCATGTCTAGACGGGAAAACAAATAATTGAAGGAATAAATCATGTCTACACAGGGAACAAAACATAGTTTCTGAGAAACAAAGCATGCCTACTCAAGGAACAAAAAGATAGTGTCTGATGAACAAATCATGTCTACACTAGGAAGAAAAAGATGTCCGAGGAACAAACAATAGTATCGGAGAAACAAATCATAACAAAAAATAGTGTATGAGGAACATATCATGTCTACACGGGAAAAAAGTGTCCGAGAAACAAATCATGTCTACACGGGAACAAAACATAGTGTCTAAGGAACAAATCATATATACTCTAGGAACAAAATATAGTGTGTGAGGAAGAAATCATGTCTACAACAGGAACAAAAATATGTCCGAGTAATAAATCATGTCAACATGGGGAACAAACTTCCGAGGAACAAATCATGTCTAAACAAGGAACAAAAAATAGTGTCTGGGGAACAAATGTCTACACGGGAAAAAAGTGTCCGAGTAACAAATCATGTCTACATAGAGAACAATAATCTGGAGGTCGTGGAACAAATCGCATTTACATAAGGAACAAAAAAGCGTCTGAGGAACAAATCTCGTCTATCGTGTTGGTGGCACACATCTCATCTACATAGGAAACAAAAATGTAGCCCCGTGAAAGAAATAGCGTCTGCACGCATGGAAGAATAACATAGTGCTCGTGGAACATATCTCATCTACATAAGGAACATAAAAAATCGTCCGAGTAATAAATCTCGTCTAGAGGGAACAAAAATGTAGTGCTCGTGGAACAAATCTCATATACATGGGAACAAAATGCAGGTCCCGTGAAAAAAAATGTGAAAGAAACATGTGAAAGAAAGGAGGAAAAAGAAAGAAAAAATGTGAAAAAAACATATGAAAGAAAAAACAAAAAAATCTGGCAAGACACGTGCACGTACACATTAGCAGGGAACGAAAACACGCACGTACATATCATTTTGTTTTTACATACATATCGGCAACGACCAACGAATAGATCTTAATTTATACGAGAATAGTGCAAACGCGCGATATGGGCTGGCCCGTTTGCTCCCAGCTGTGGGCGAAACGGCGGCACCGAATCGCTCGGCGATACCGAATGTTTCCCCTTCTAGGCAGCTCCTACCAAAGCTGGCCAACGGCCCGGCCTGGGCACGACCCGGTAGGTGGCGGGTTGTGTCGTGCCGTGGTGCGTGCCTCGCCTCGAAGGCCAAGCATTGCCCTTTTAAAAAACGGTTCGGGCAATTTAACATGTCGGGAGATCTCAGCTGTTTTTAGCCTGTTTGGCCTATTTTTAGGAATAAAATAAAATACAAATGATAAAACATGCCGAGATGTGCCGGCCCGTGTGTCTGGCCTCAAGTCCAGGAACGGCCAAGGGCATGTCGCGGGCAAGGCACGACCCATTTACCCATGTGTCGGGCCAGCCTTTGACGGGCCGCGCACGCGTGCTAATGTGACGGCCCGTGAGAACTATTGGGTTACGTAGGAGAATTTAAAAAATTCTGACCTACGCAACAGCCAGGAACAACTATGAAGATACAAGCAGGGTTAGTACTGTATCGTTACCGACACGAAGATGCGGAACAGGTGTCGATGACGATATCGATGTCGATGTCGATGAAGCCTGAAGAAGATTCTCACAGCCAAGCCTGGCGGTGAGAGAGTTGCAGATCCCTCGTACAGCCTTCTTGATCCAGCAGAGTAAGGATCAAATGTCTAGGACGCTTCACCCCTCTGAGAGCTCGCACACGTACGTCCGTGAAAGTCCAGCAGCGCTTCGTCGTGCCAGAGTTAAGAGCTACTGGTGTACGTAGGGTGGAGAGAACCCCAACACATGGGAGAGGGAGAGAGAGATTAGATCTAGATCTAGAGAAACTCCAATGTAGGAGAGCCTCTAAACCCGTGTCTAAATTGTGTGTCCAAATAGAGAGGCCTTGGGGGGGTTTATATAGGTGGCCAAGGGGTAGGGGGACTTGGAGAAGGGGTAGAACCCCAACTCCCAATTCGGTATGGGAGAGGAGTTGGAGTCCAACTCCAACTCGCTCCCCTTCCTCCTTCCTTGCTGCCGCCGCCGTGGTGGGCCAAGGCGTGGCCCACCCGGCTTCTCGCCTTGGCCCGCGAGGCTGGCCCGCCTGGCCGTCTCGTCGCCTCGGCCCGCGTCGGCTGCGGCTTGGTGGGCTAGGCCCACCTCGCCCGCCTGCCGCGCCCATGCACCGTCGCGCCTTGGTGGTCTCGGCCCACCTCGGTCGCTGGCACCGTCGCCGCGTCGCGCCTTGGTGGGCTCGGCCCACCTCGGTCGCTCGCGCCGTCCACCCCCCTTGGCGGCCCCACCATGGGCCCCACCGCCGGACCCCACCCGCCATAACTGGCGCGGCTGCCTTGTGGTTCCTACGGGCCCACTCGGCAGCCTCCTTTCGATGGGCTCCGGTTACTTTATATTTTTCCTTTTAATTTGTTTTGTTTAATTAATTCCTAGAATTAATTACCTTATCATATAAACTATTTATATGATCCGGGACACCCAGTGTCCGCAAACAAAACTTTAGAAAAATATATCTGTCAGAATAAATCCGACACCTCCTCAATATTACTTTCATCAAATCTCTGAACATAATTCTATCATGCCGGAACATACCGAATGATACTCTTCCTCTACTCCTAACCTCCAACGTATACAGCAGACAATGACGACCTAAGTGTGTGACCCCTACAGGTTCGATAACGGGTAGCTATAATTGGAATTGCCTATCCAATCACCGGTCAGGGTCAGATCCATGGACGACCTGAATGACTGCTATCATTAACGAAGAACACTCTGTTGAACCTGTTTGACTATCAAGCATATTCCCATTACTTCACGATACTCATCTACCACCTGAGGCGAGATATATGACATTACCATGAATGATATCTTTCATTCACTATGTCGCTTTATCCTCGTTACCGGCGAGATGCCATTACTCTTTTCCCATGTTCCAGTATCCCCATGATATAATATCATGACATTTGTCTGCGCAGACTTATCTATTGATACCTTCCCACTAGAGTGGATCCAGGATGTATCTCTCTGTTAGACAGAGGAGCAATTCCCATTCTTGAACTACTATGATAAATATATCTTCATGATAACCTAGCGACAGCCTTTGTGGCCACCCAGTTACGGCCGTGACGTTTAGCTGTGCCAAAGCAATCTCTCTAATATACACAACCATAAGTTCTCATGGTCTAAGGAATAAACAAGTAGATCAATCTAAGACTATACCATATGGGCTTATTATTTCTGTGCCCTGGTTCGCTCAACTTTCCTCGTCTGTACCCTACTTGCGTAGTTTTCCTCGTCTGTGCCCTACCTGGCTCTTTCGAGGCCCGAAGATGGCGAAGACGGACGTTTCCATCCGGTCAAGCCCTTTGACCGTTAACGAAGCTGTGACATGTGGACACAGTGAAGTGCATGCACCCGTGCGCACTCATGCTGCTCGCCGTCCCCACTTAAAGCTTACAAGTGGGGCTAGCGGAGGAGGAGTGCTTGCATGCAGCCGTACGAGCGTGTCCATGCCTGCTCGCCATCCTCGCGCCTTCATTGGCGTGCCCCCCTGGCCGGCAAAAAGCTGCCTCGCCGCCTACGCTGCCGGCCCGGCTGCGCATCTGCTCCGCCGTCTTCGCGTCTGTCTTGCCCAGTCTGTCCCGCCGCAAGCTGAGCAGTCTGGCGAGCCGGATCAATGCCCGGTAGCCATTACTGCCAGTCCAGACGCGACGCCGTCCAGACCGCAGATGGCTAGAAAAGGAGCCATTTCCTTGCCCATTGCGCCCACGCCGCCCAGTGATCCCCTCTTCCTCTCCTTGCCACCCTCGCCCAGTCCATCATCTTTCCATGGCTCGTGGTGGTGGCCGCTCCACTCCCAGCTCGAACCGCCGCCGCCACGTCCGCTATCCTTGGTTTCTTGAGTTGAGCGAGGGCAGCGGCAGGGGCCGTGGGCGTGGGCGCACTCCTCCAAGGTCGAGCAGGATCCGTTCATGTTGGGAGTCTCCTCCGAGCTCGAGCAGGGGCAGGGGCAGGGCCATTGCTCCCGATCCCATTCCCTTCATCGATCTGTCCGAGGAGGAGGAGGAGGAGGAGGTCATGGACCCGGGTATAGCCTGGGCCAGGGCCGACTATCAAGCCACGGAGCAGGCCAGGTATTCCGCCGAACATCAACAGCTCATGGATGCTCGGGTCGCTTCTGTGGTCGAATCAGAAGCCGCGGAGAAGGCGAGAGCCGCGAAGTATGCAGACGACCTGCAGAATGCTCTGAACAGCTCGGAGAGCAAGGGCAACGCCCCAATGGAGGTCGACGGCAAGGGCAAGGGCAAGGGCAAGGCCAAGTCGGTGGAGGTTTCCGATGACGAGGACGAGTGGTAGTTCCTTTTAGTTATTAGTTGTTTTAAGGGCAAGGCCAAGGGTACCAAGAAATTTTAGTTGTTGATCTATTTTATAATTTTGTACTATGCACCAATGAATATAATGTTGTCTCGTTATTAGTTGTTTCAATTATGAATTATGTCAAACTCTTACAAATTTCGTTTTTTTATGTGCCTAAAATTATGAATCTACGCAATTGCAAAGAAAAAAATCAGAAATATTCACCCCTTAGCTATGAAATTTGGCCTTGTCTTGAAAACAACAGCATAAAGCGTGAAAAGGGTACGCCGTGGTCCACTCGTCAGCGGCCAAACTCCCCATTGGGTTTCATCCAATCAGATAGCAGAATGAGCTTCTCGCAGATCGCCAAGAGTCTGCCCGCAGATTTCTTCTAGAAGAACGATCGGACGGCTCCAATTCAGCGCTAGGGTTAGATCGACGGTCATTGTTCGGCGAGGTTTGGGACGGGGTTTGGAGGCAGTCAACGGGGTTTTGAAAAGTTTGACAAAGTTTCAAAGTTTCATTTTGGAGTGACTAAGAAGGATCCAGGCTTAGTTTTTCATTTTCATATTTTAAACTTGTTTAAATGTTGGTCAAAGTTCGGTTTGACCAATATTTGAAATGAGCTTCAAAAATTCAAAAAAAAAGGAAAAACCTGCGCACATAGTCTTCTTATGTCGTATACTAACCATTCAAGTTGATAAACAAGGACTATATACATTCAGACAAAAAGTTCACGTATCTAATGTGATATCTCAAACTATGTCGTATGAACTCAAGGTTGAAGAGAAGGTGTTTTGGATTTGCAACATGAAAATTTCAAAAACCTCACCAAAGTTTAATTTTGAAGTGACTAAGAAGGATTCAGGCTTAGTTTTTCATTTTCATGTTTTAAACTTGTTTAAATGTTGGTCAAAGTTCGGTTTGACCAATATTTGAATTGAGCTTCCAAAATTCAAAAAAAATCAAAAAAAGGAAAAACCTGCGCACATAGTCTTCTTATGTCGTATACTAACGATTCAAGTTGATAAACAAGGTCAATATATATTCAGACGAAAAATTCACGTATCTAATGTGATATCTCAAACTATGTCGTATGAACTCAAGAGTGAAGAGAAGGTGTTTTGGATTTGCAACATGAAAATTTGAAAAACCTCACCAAAGTTTCATTTTGAAGTGACTACGAAGAATCCATGCTTAGTTTTTCATTTTCATGTTTTAAACTTGTTTAAATGTTGGTCAAAGTTCGGTTTGACCAATATTTGAAATGAGCTTCAAAAATTCAAAAAAAAAAATCAAAAAAAGGAAAAACCTGCGCACATAGTCTTCTTATGTCGTATAGTAACGATTCAAGTTGATAAACAAGGTCTATATATATTCAGACGAAAAATTCACGTATCTAATTTGATATCTCAAACTATGTCTGATGCATGTGAAATGCATACATGAACTTTGCATTATTTTACTTATATTCCAGTCATATTTGCATCATATAAGGGTTATATCACTGTTTTATAATGATTTTGGGAATATTTGTTATGTTTCCTATTTTTATGGAATTAACCCTGCACAGTCAGAAAACCCTGTTTTCTATATTTTAATGTTTCAGGGACCCAAACTACGTCCAAATGACCTAATATTTTACGGGCATCAGTTTTTGGAAGGAACAAAGCGTAGGAGCCAAGGAAGCGCACGAAAGGAAGCCTGAGGCCAAAGTTGAGTGGGCCCACACGGCAGGTACCTGGGCCGCGTGGGACCCCCTCTTTTGGGCCTCGGAGCTCCGTTGTCGTCGATCTTTCCTCCACCGACTCGGTCTTGACCTAAAACCGACTATAAAAATAGCCCCCCGACGTTCTCTGGAAGGAGCGCCGCAGAAACACAGAAACATCGAAACAGAGATCTGCAGCTGCTGATTGGAGGGAGAAAACTCCGGCGGGGCGCTGCCGGCGTGGTCTCCATCTTCTCCAACGACTTCTCCACCGTCTCCATGATGAAGAGGGAGTAGTCCACCTCTGGACTATGGGTTTGTGGAAGTAACTTATGTATCTCTCTCTCTTGAGCTTCACTAATTAGTACCGTATGAGCTGCTGAACATGATTACGGTCATCTATGTAATACCTTTGTGGTCGATCTTTTTATGAGTTAATATATGTTTGAGATTGCAATGGTTTTGTTTCAGTTATGAAAGTAGATGCATATTATGTACCCCGTTCTTATTTACTTGTCATGATCAAGCATGTTTATGAGAGCGTGTGAGGGGGAACGTGTGCATTAGTTGGAGTAACGGGGGGTGGCTAGTGCAGTGAACGTAAGCGAAAGTTCTGCGATCCACTTGGGTATCTTTACCTTACTTTGTTGCCTCACTAGGGGTAAAAAGAAATACCATGCTACCGGAGATGTGGGTGTGACCATTGCCACTTCCTCCATGACTAGATCTAGCATGTTCTTATTTTAACTTCATGTCATGATACTTATTGCTATACTCTGAGTTATCTTAATTACTGAGGTGTTATGATTTAGTTCGCATCTTGGTGGAGTATAAGTGAGACTAATAATAAAATAAAAGGTCTCTATGTTAGGACCTGATGCCCATATAATTATAACTTGTCATTAAACTGTTGTGTTGCAATCTCATATGTCAACTATAGTGTTCCATTGTCTACCACTTTATTAAAGAGAGAGTGCATTTGTGAAACCATGAACCCCGGTCCATTTTTAATCATAAGAAACACCTTTCCAACAACTTTTACCACTTTACCATTTTCTGTCATTTAAAAATCCGAAAATACAAAAACACTTTTACATCTTGCATTCATCATATAAAACCCAAAAATATCATTTATCATTGCTACCACCATCCTTGCATATTTATTTACCACCATTGCATATTTATTTCTTGTTTGCATTGCATATTATCTTGATATCATTCTCACACCTTGTGCTTGATAACCACTAGGTGCGGTTGAGGACCAAAACATTTACTTTATTTTGTAGGTAACCAAAAGAAGGATAGGAAAGATAAATCTTCACTACTGATTCCCCGAGAGTTCGATATTAAACCCTCGAGTCACCCCTCGTGGGGAAAACACGTCTTCCACTTACTACACACTCTGCACTTGGAGTCTCAACCTAACCCATATTCTTTTGACGCAGGTAACTACGTCATTGGGTATCAATGTCGTATGAACTCAAGGGTGAAGAGAAGGGGGAGAAGGGGTTTTGGATTTGCCAAAACTCACCTTGGTGTTGTAGTATCAGGGAAAAAACAGAAACTTGCAATTTCAACATTTTTCAACCTTTGTGTCCCAGAGCGCGCATTGTGGGTGCCAGTTCGCGTTGGTGTGTTGACACAGATGCACCTACGCAGATTTGCACGTAAACAAAAAATTAATCGCGTCAGTTCTCGCACAAAATGCTTGCGATACGTCTAGATGTCTCACAACGTTTCCAATTGCAGTCAATTTGACCAGAACGTCAATGCACATCAACTGTTCGACACTTGTAATACACACGTCAAGGTGCACCAGATGACGTGGCGAACATTTACAGGCATGTCATTTCAACTGGACGTCAAGTGTAGTCACAGAATGTCATCATTGCGAATATAATCTGTAAAATGTGCAGTCATTTCACACAGGTTTTGGCAAAAACGAAGCGGTTCGATCCGTCTGTTCGGTTCCGCAGGCGGTTATCGATCTACGCGCCGTCGCACTAAATTCATCTCTATCCTGATCAAAGATTAAAAAACCCAATGCGTATGCGGTTCCAAAGCAGTTCTTCTCTCTTCTCTCCCAAAAAAAACTCCATTCTCTCTGACCTCTTCTTTTCTCCCAAAAACCCCAATCTCTCTGCCATGGCGGACGAATGGTGGCACAACGACGTCATTCCGAGCGACTCGGACGGCGAGGGCAACCCTGTCCCGTGGTGTGACGAGGGCCACGGTCATTGGCAAGAAAACCTCGACAGCGACGACGACGGCGAGAGCGACGACGACAGCCAAGGCGAGGGCCACGGCCATGGCTGCGACTCCGACCCCGACTCCGACGACGACGATGAGGAGGAGGAGGAGGAGGAAGAGGACGAGGAGGAGGAGGAGGAGGAGCCGCCGAACGACGACTTCGACTCCGAGGAAGAGGAGGAGGAGGAGGAGGACGACGACGACGCACCACCAGCGAAGAGGCGGAGGATCTAGGAGCCGAGGCGGAGGAAGTTGGAGCCCGCCGCCGGCGTAGTAGCAGTGCAGTAGTTGCACTGCTAGAATTAGTAGTAGTAGTATTAGCATTAGTAATTAGTATAATTTCATTAATCTTTTGTAATCAGTTTCTAAACTGAATGTGAATTATGAATCCTAATTTAAGTTTCAGTTTCAGTTTCCCTGTGCAAATTCTAATTATGAATCCTAATTCTAAAGTTCAGTTTCCTAATTATTTAATTTCAGTGTTAACGACGTACTAATCAACAAATTCTCACTAAACAATGAAAAAATAAATGTTGATTCAGACAAAAAATTATTCATCGGAATATTTGTAATTAAGTTCAAAATTAAAGGGTTAATCTTGGGGCCGAGATGTCCCAACCTGGGCGTCAGAATTGCTTCCTGGCAACCATCCCCACCTACATGTCCCACTTGAGCGGTCCCACTTGTCAACTCATGAGGTGCCCCGGGCCGACGCCACTAGTCAGGCCAAGTGACGGTCAAAGGAGGTTGACCAGACGGAAACGGCCGTCTTGGCCATCCGCGGGCCTCTAAAGAGCCAGATAGGGCACATACGAGGAAAACTACGCAAGTAGGGCACAGACGAGGAAAGTTGAGCGAACCAGGGCACAGAAATAATAAGCCCATACCATATACACCAAAACGTTGATCTCGTAGTATATCTTTATTTTGGGTCTTCCCAGTCACAATGTTGAGACAACAAGGTGCTCTTATTAATAATGACACATACTTGTGTCCATGACCGGAAAGCAAGGTCATCGAGTATTAACGAGTTTGTCAGAGACAAGACAAAGGGTAAAAGAGTTGATTATGTTTCTACACGTGTGTATGAGCTTCCCTATAAATCACATATTTATGGACCATAGCAGTTATAGCATAAAAGCATAATATATTAATCATGAAACAGATGTATATTTATTGTCTCTCGGGCATACATCCAACAGTCTCCCACTTGCACTAGATACAATAACTAGTATTACATCAAGTCCTCTTTTAATCCGATGTTCAATCAGTGAGGCTCAAACTTCAAGCGTGCAAGCGCCTTGGTCATAGGATCAGCAACATTGTCATCAGTATGAACTCTACGTATGACAGTGTGCCCTTTTGCTACATGATCTCTGATGAGGTGATCCTTGCGTTCTATGTGTTTGGCTTTGTTGTGAGACCTCGGATCCTTTGCTAGAGACACCGCACTATTATTGTCACAATAGAGATCGATGGGATCTACCGCTGAAGGAACCACTCCTAGTTCAGTGATGAACTTGTTTATCCAGAAACTGTCCTTGACCGCTTCTGATGCCGCCACATATGCCGCCTCCATTGTAGAGTCTGCCACTGTGCCTTGCTTGGAGCTTCTCCAGCTAATTGCACCACCATTAAGAATGAACACGTAACCTGATTGTGCTTTGGAATCATCTGGATCAGACTGAAATCCTGAGTCAGTGTAACCCCTTACTCTGAGCTCCTCATCCCCTCCATAGACTAGGAACATGTCCTTAGTTCTCCTGAGATATTTCAGAATGTTTTTAATTGCTGTCCAATGGACTTTACCAAAATCAGATTGATATCTGCTGGTAACACTTAGGGCATAAGACACATCCGGTCTTGTACAAGTCATAGCATACATGATTGAACTATTGCCGAAGCATAAGGCACATCCATCATCTCTTTTCGCTCAGCAGATGTCATGGGACATTGCCTCTTGCTCAAGATGACTCCAGGCGATATTGGTAATATGCCTTTCTTGGAGTCTACCATGCTGAATCTCTTCAACACCTTTTCTATGTATGTACTCTGGCTGAGACCTATTAGGCGTCTTTCTCTATCACGATAGATTTTGATGCCTAATATGTACGCAGCCTCCCCTAAGTCTTTCATCGCAAAACTCTTTTCCAATGAATCCTTTACTTCCCCAAGAAATTCTTTGTCATTGCCTAATAACAAAATATCATCGACATAGAGATTAAGAAATGCGATAGAGCTCCCACTTTCTTTCTTGTATACACAAGTTTCTTCGAAATTTTGAGTGAAGCCAAAACCTTTGACTACCTCATCAAATCGAATATTCCAACTCCGTGAAGCTTGCTTGAGACCATAAATGGATCTCTTTAGCTTGCACACTTTGCTAACATTCTTTGGATCGACAAAACCTTCGGGCTGTACCATGTACACGTCCTCAGTTAATTTTCCATTAAGGAAAGCCGTTTTGACATCCATCTGCCAGATTTCATAATCATAATAGGTAGCTATTGCTAGCATAATCCTTACAGATTTCAGCATCGCTACGGAGAGAAAGTCTCTTCGTAGTCTACACCCAGAATTTGTCGAAAACCCTTTGTGACAAGGCGTGCTTTATAGACGGTAACATTACCATCCGCGTCTGTCTTCTTCTTGAAGATCCATTTACATTCGATTGGTCTTGCCTCCTCAGGAGGTTCAACCAAATCCCAGACTTCATTGTCGTACATGGACTTCATTTCAGAATTCATGGTAACTTGCCATTTGTTGGAATCTACATCATCCATTGCCTCTTTATAACATGCAGGTTCGTCATCTTCGAGAAGAAGAACTTCATCTATGATGAAAACTTCTTGCTCGACATTCTCAAGTAAGAAAACTTCATTCTCGAAAAACCGAGGTTGTTCGCGAATTCTAGTTCCCTTTCTTATTTGAGTTTCAGACCTGACTGGATTAGCATTCACCCCTGGAGGAGGATCCTGGTTCTCCATATCAGTGGCTGGGTCAGTGTCTGGAATTACTTCCGTCCCACCTTCCCCGACTATCTCGGTTGAAGATTGTAATATCTCCTCGAGACTTACCGTCCTCCCACTGACTTCTTTTGAAAGAAATTCTTTCTCAAGAAATACACCTCCTCGAGCAATGAAAACCTTGCTCTCAGACTTGTTGTAAAACTGGTATCCAACGGTATCCCTTGGATACCCGACGAATACACACTTGTCAGACCTTGGCTCAAGTTTTGTGGACTGTAATCGTTTAACATAAACATCGCATCCCCAAACCCTGAGGTGTTGTAGGTTGGGTGGTTTACCCATCCAAATCTCATAAGGAGTTGTCTTGACTGATGATGATCTGTCTAAAGTGTAAGCGGTTGTTTCTAGTGCATATCCCCAAAACGATAGTCATAAATCAGACAGTGCCATCATAGACCGTACCGAATCCATAAGAGTTCGATTACGTCTCTCTGAAACTCCGTTCCTTTGCGGTGTTCCAGGCGGCATTAATTGAGGAACAATTCTGTGATCCTTCATGTGTTGACTGAATTCATAGCTCAGATATTCAGCTCCACGATCAGACCGTAGGTTCTTTATCTTTAAGCGATGCTTATTTTCTACCTCATTTTGAAATGATCTGCTAGTCAGGGTGGTGCATGCGTACCCCCCAATTGCCTGACATCTGTCCATCTAGTCAAACTTTAATTATTAGTAATCGTGTCTCCACTATCTGCTAATTTTTGAAAAAAGCAGTGCGATGTGACAAAAAGCTGTCCCACACGCCACCCGTCCCTCCACTTCGTATCGATTTCCGTTGTGGCAGGCTGAGCCTCGCCCATCTCTGTAACATTCCAAGATTTTCAAAATTTTGAAATTCAGAAAGATCAAAAACTTTTGGAAAACTATATGTATTTTGATTTGAAATTTTAAAAGAATGCATCATTTCATTGCATTTTACTTTTGCACTTTGGTTTTCAAAAATTTCAAAAGAAATAAAACTATTTTCTTTAAAAACATGGGTTTATAATAACCATTTTACCTCTTTATTTGCCAAGGGCATGTTGGTAAATAAATTAGTATAAAAGTGTTACCAAATAGTTTATTTTGATAAAGTTTATTTTTACAAAATTTTACAAATTGGTTTGAATCCATTTGGAGGTTTAAATCAAAAGTTATAAAAGTATTCAGAAATAGAAAAGGAAAAAGAACAAAAAAAAGAAGGAAGAGGCCACCTGCCTGAGCCAGCCCGGCCCAGCCCAGCAACTAGCGCGCAGCTCAGCCCAGCTCGGTCCGAGCCCTCCCTCTCTCGCCGACATGCCGGCCCGACCTGTCAGCACCGACGCGGCAACGTCTTCTTCCCCAAAATCACGCCCACGACCGCAGCGAGAAACAGCCAAATTAATTCGATTGATTACGGCGATTTACTCCACCGTTTCCATCGCCGTTTGCTCCTACAAAATCCCCTGCCCCTCCTCTCGCATTTGCCCCAAACACCAGAGCTCGGGAGCCACCAGGCTGCTCGCACGCATCCCCGGCGCTCCGCCACTACCGCCGGCGAAATCTTCCAACTCTGGTCGCCCTCGTCGACCTCAAGCCCTCCCACCTCCTCCATTCTCCTTTATATTTCCTTGCGCATCTTCCTAACTTGGCGCGGTATTTTTTTCCACAACAGAACGAGCCGTCCGTGCTCGACCGAAGCTCGTCGCCGCTCCATCGACTCCTGCGAGGGATTCTCGGCGAACCAGAGCGTCCCCGTCATCCTCGACCTCGCCTCATCCTCAGCCGTCGCCAGGTATCCACGCCGTAGCCCAAACCCCTCTGTACCATCGAGCACGTGCACGCCGGCCATGGCGCTGCCACGGGTTTAGGTCACCGGAGCATCTCCGGCGAGTAGCGTCGCTCGTTTCTGGTCAATCAGATCTGGACCGTTAGATCTGGATCTGACGGCCAGGATTAGAACACTTACCGAACTGGTACCGTCCAATCAGAGACTGCCACGTGGCTCAGGAATTTCTGCGAATTTTCCTATCTAATTTTAATTGGCAGTTTTGCAGAAAAGCCCCTGGATCTTTGATCTATTAGAACTTTTTATTGGTTTGGCCAACTTTAACAAATTTTAGATTTTTGAAATCCTCTGGATCTGTAGAATTTTATGACACCGTTAGTTTTCTGTTTTGCCCAATGTAAATTTATACAAATTTCAAATGTGTGATTTGAGTAATTTTGGCATATCTTCAAATTTATAAATTCAAATTTTGCAAATAAAATATTTTTGGTAACCTTTGGATCTGTAGAATAGTTATCCACTGTTAGAAATAATTTTTGGGTACTTTTAAACTGATTTAAAAATAAGAGGCTTAATTTGAGTATTTTTGGTATAGTTTAAATCCTACAAACTATTTTTAATATGTTTCTTTTTGCAAAATGTCATAAATAATTGCCCCTGGCCAGAGAGACCCCTCCCCTATTTTTGTAAATTATTTTATTTAACAGAAGTATTTATTTTGTGTTTATTCCTTTTTTGGGAATTGTTTTGTTTAGTTGTTTTATTAAAATTGTTTTAAATGCATTTTGACTTCATGCATGATTTCTTAAACCAGAAAAGTTAGTGTAATATTTCTTGTGTTTTAAATTGCATTTCATGCATAGCATATTTTATTGTATTGTATTTTTGCTTGTATGTTTATGTGTGGCTTATTTTATTTGTTAGACTATTCGGAGGGACCCGAGAACTTTTGCAACTGCTACTCTTGCTCTTCTTGCTGCCAAGGCAAGTGGCACATTCATAAAATTACTACTATTTTGTCTATGCATGATTAGTGTATTTTCCTTAAGCATGTGTAGGTGTTGTTAGTATTGCTATGCTAAAACTGTTTAGAGTAGCACCCTATACTAGTTGGTCTAGAATCCTATTATAACTTGGTAGAATTATTGAAGTGCTATGCTAAAAGTTGTTTTATGAAAAGTTAATTTCTACTAAGTAAATGAAACTCCTGGGTGGAATGGTATTGTTATGGTTGTTTATTGTTGAGTGGCTACTCGGGGCTATGTCTATGGTGTTTTTCACCCGAGATTGGCTCACTTGCGGACGGCCACCCAGGGATCAAAGGGATTTGAAGTTACTCCAAGTGAAGATTGCTTCCAGTGCAGCCATTAGTCATATGGGCTCTGTCTTGATGGATTAAGTTGCGTGGACTCATCCCGGCTTGACAAGCAGATGTAGAGTGATGTAGGTAGAACGGGTCAAGCCAGTATGGGGTGGAAAAATGTTTCTGAAAAATCTCGTCTCAATCTTCTCCTTTTCCTTATCACTGTTGGAGTGTAGAGGATAGTTTGGGCTGATTGAGTCTAATGGTGAACGTGCACAACCTCTCGAGAGTGTCAAAAGTAAGTACTTAGACGTGTCCCCGGTTATGGACAATTATAAGCAGCTGTTCAAGGACGTCAACGGAGGATCCCCCCAGTTCGTCAGGGACTCGTCTCTGGCTTGATGAGTCTGCCTCTAGGGTTGCTCCTTGCCGGCTTTATATAGGGATCCCCGAGTCAAGGAGCAACCCTAGAGTTCCCCGAGTTCAACTCCTCCCCGAGCCGTCATACCGGGATCCTCGGGGACCCGGTATCCTGGAAGATGTACACCGGGTGGGCTATGGGCCACCCGGCCTTGAAGGCCGACTCGGGGTCCTGGGCCTACCCGGTTGGGCATCCCCCCATCATTAGCCCCCGAGTTCGTCTGGGACTCGTCTCCGGCTTGGTCTTCGTCTTGCGAACTGCCGGGTCGTGTCGTTGAACGAACTCCTGAAACAGAGAAAAAGAAACAACGGCTCGGAGTGGTGGATTTTGGCTTTTAACGTCCGGTCTAACTCAAGTTTTTGTTTGATGCCGGCTTGTGCCCGTTGGGACGTTTGCCATCCCGACTCGCCTCGGTGCGGGTTGTCTCCTTGTCTTCTCCGCCTGACGTCACGGCATCTTTGACCGCTTGTCCTGTAGTGTTTGTCTGTTTGACGCCGAGTCGATTGATGGGACTTGACGGCGTATCGACTGCCTCCACCTCGGGATGGAGCAAGGGTAATGATGATGTCTTTTGACCCGCACGCGCCTGATCCATCGGTCCAAAACGTCGTGACAGGGCGACGTAGCCAAATCTGAGCCGCGTTTCTCGGCACGCTTTCGTGGAAACCGAGGCGTCGTGTGGGAACCGAGGCGTCGTGCGACGTGGCGATAGTGGACGACGTGGGCGGCGCCATTTACTGCGGTAACGGCTCCACTCACTGTGCCTATTAAAGCGGCAAGGGAGCGCGGCTGGTGAGTTAACTTCTCTCTTCTTCCTCGCGCTCGCCGTTTCTCTTCCAAACAGTTCGCGCCCGAGCTCTTCGCCGCACCGCCACCGCAGCCATTGGTCATTCCTGCTCCTCCCCCTCTCTTCCGGCCAAGATGGTGGCGCCCAAGAACAAGTGGGAGAGGTCGTCGGTGACGATGCAGGCGTTGGAGCAAGCCGCCAACGAGGGTTTGTTGCCGCCGGCGTCGGAGCGTCGGTGGCGCATCGCCTCCGCGGATCCTCGCCCGCGGCCGTCGCCGGGCGAGTTCGTAGCCTTCCTCGCGTTCCTCGAGCGCGGGCTGGGCTTCCCCACGTCGGAGTTCTTCCGGCGCTTCCTTGACTTCTACGGGCTACAGGTACATGACCTGACGCCCAACTCGATCCTCCACCTCACCTGCTTCGTTACCCTGTGCGAGGGTTACTTCGGGTGCGCCCCGTTCTTCCCGCTGTGGCTGTGGATCTTCCACGGCAAGCTGGGGAAGGGCGGTGACATGTCGCCTTGCGGCGGCCTCAACTTCCAAGTCCGCGGCGACGTCGACTACCTGGATCTCGGCCTCCCCTCCAAAGTGTATTGGAGGAAGTCGGGCTTCTACATGCGGGAGCCGGCGCCTGACGGCGAGATCGGGATTCCTTCCTTCTCGCCATCGCCGAGCCGGCCACGCAATCTTCAAGAGCTGCCGCGCGACGCCGACTTGCCCATGGTGCGCCGGCTGATGGCGCGACTCCAGGAGCTGAAGAAAGGGGGCTGACGGGTCTGAACCTCATCGCCACCTGGGTGAAGAGGAAGATCGCGCCTCTGCAGCACCGGCCCTCGCTGATCTGCGAGTACACGGGGACGAAGGACCCGCAGCGCCATGACCCGACATTGTTCGAGTCGGTAGAGCAATTCACGCTGCGGATGAAGCGTATCACGGTCCACCCGGCTCCCGAGTGGATCGTGGGCGGCTTGGAGGCCTTCTCCGCCAAGCATCCGGCTCCTGAGGTGAGTCCCTTTGCTTGACGATTCGAAGTACTTTCCTTTTCTTGGTCTTTTTATACCGATCCTTCCTGCTCGTTGAATTCAGGAGTTTCGATCGCTTGTTGGGCTGCCTCCGACCCGCGGAGACGCTCCCACGGTGCTTGCCGGCCCCAACGACGTTGTCGAGCGCGACTCCGACGACGAAGCCGACAGCGCCACCATGGCCAACGAGGCCGCCTTCTCCTCCCGCCAACCGATCCCCATCCTGTCTGAGGATGAGGAGGAAGGAGAAGAAGGAAGAGAAGAACGCGCCGGGTCCAAGAACCCGGCGCCTGCTGAAGATGATGATGAAGATGATCAGCCGCTCCGCATCCGGCGGAGGCGTAGGCCTGCGGCTGAGGACGCCGGGCCCAACTCCAAGCGCTCCAAGTCGGCGAACTCGACGCCGCCGCCACCGGAGCGATCGGCTGGGGCTGCCGTGCAGCGCACCGTCGTTGCCGAGCGGAGGCAGAAGGCCTTGCGGGACATCCCTGCGAGGGCCCGCCGACTCGCCTCCTGCGCCTCGCTTCCGAGGGGTTCGGACCTCGACTCTCCCACCTGCGGGTGACAGGTCAGCTGCTGATCCTCATCCGAAGTTCCGTTGGAGGCGCTATCTTGAGTTTGACCCGTGCGAGTGTCGCAGGGCTGAGGACGCGTCCCTCAGACATGGAGGACGCGCTGGAGAGCGACTCCCAGCGGGCGGGGCCCGCTGCGCACGTCACGGAGCCGACTGCGAGAGCGCCGACTCCTCCGCCTTCCGCCGGCGGAGGCGACGAAGTTATTGTGCCCCCTCGACCCGAGGGGGCCACTATTGATGACACCGTGCCGGCTGGCACAGGGGACGCCACGCCTGTGCCGAGACGGCGCTGATGGTGACGGCGACTCGCGCCGCCGCGACGGCTTCCTCATCGGGTGGGCTGACTGCCCAGCCCCCGAGCTCCGTCCCGGGCGTCTGCTCCCAGGCCTGACTTCCGAGCCGCCATCCAAACAGCGATGGATGCGCACCAGGTACGTAGAATCTTTCTTGCACCTGTTGCGTCCGTAGCGTATATGTAGCCCCCAAGGCCCGAGTCGTGTTCGTAGAAAGCGGCTTGGGTCTTCATAGTTTTCTGGATGCGATGTTGGCGAATAGCGTCCCCGGTTTGCCAATGTCGAAGTAGAGGCAGGCCGGTGGCGGGTGTGCATATGCCACTCGGGCGTAGCCCCCGAGTTCCTGACTCGGCGTATTTTGTTTTTTTGTTGGGGCTAGCCCCCGGGTTAGCAAATGTTGGTGTAGAGGTAACCCGTGGCGTAGCCCCCATGCTCTTCCTGATTGATTATTGTCTTGTGTACTGCAGGAGCTGTCCTGGCTCCTCGAAGCCGAACAGCAGGAGACCCGCCGCCTGCAGGAGGAGCTGAAGAAGGCGCGCGACGGCTTCATCTCCGTCGCTGAGCACCAGCAACTGCTGGCCGCGCAGGAGAGCCGGCACACACAGGCGTTTGCCGCGGTGCAGGAATCCTGCGAGCGGCTCAGCAAGCAGAAGGAGGAGGCGGACGCCGCCCTCACCCAGGCGACCAAGGGGTACGGCGAGGACCTCGAGAAGCTCGAGCGCAAATCCGTCGAGGCCGAGCGCGAGATGAAGGAGCTGACCGAGCGGCTTGCCACCTCGCCGTTGGCATCTGGGGTAAAGCTTCCATGCGACTTGTCACGTTTTGTGCCTGCTTGACTTGTGGCATTGTTGCTGATTTTTGTTCTGTTGAACAGGCGAGGAGACGGCTGGCCTGACGTCTGCGGAGCACGTCCACCGGCTCGGTGTCTTCGCCCGTGACGTTCACGGCTTGGCCAGCAAGGTCGTCCAGATGCTGTCGCCCAAGGAAGGTGTCCCCGCACCCGTCTGCAAGGTCTTGCGGGTTCTGGAGCTGATGCCCCAGGTGATCACCTGGGTGCGGGAGTCGTCGCCCGAGCCGGCGCGTGCGTTGCACTCGGGCTTGTGCGGGGCCGGTACAGGCAGACGAACGTGGACAAGATCACGGCCAGCATCCCGACCGATAGCAGCGGCCGGGAGATAGATCTGCAGCCGGTGCTCGAGTACTGCGCCCCTTACGCCTGCCGGGCTGCCAAGATGGTCGACCACGACGACTTCGTCTTCGACGTGGTGCCTGAGGGCAACGACCTTGGCGAGGTGGCGGACAGGGAGCCGGCGTCGGAGTACCTTTTTGAAAGGGCTTCAGCTCTGCCACCGCCGGCTGCGACGAACGAGGCGTCGACGTCTTCTGCTCGGGCGGCTCCACCGTCTTGAAGTTTGCTCCCCTGCTTTCAAAAGAGGGGTTATTTTGAAGTAGTTAGGGTTTGTCGCCTGCGGGCGAAAAATATTATGTAATGAAACAAGTATGATATGTGCCGGGTTGCGTTTCAGCGTGCGCCTCTGCGGCTTATTAATCTTTGTTTTGGCACTCCCATGCTTGTTTTTTGTGCGCTTTTCGTCACTTTGTTTGTTTTTCGCTTGTTTTGTAAGCTAGTCGATCGTGCGACCTCGCCAAGTGTGCTTCGCGTGATTTTTTGTGACGCGCGCGGTACCCATGGTGACAAAGTCCGAGTGCGGCTTCATTGTCAAGTTAGGTTTGAACCGGCTGCACTACTTCTTCACTTTGTGCGGGTAGCTGACGACTTGGGAGAAAACAACAATTTCTGTGATTTTGCTTCGTGAGCAGGGGGTCCAGTGGTGAGCCGCGCATCATGGCATCCGGCTCTCTTTGACAACCCATCAATCATATAACGTGTGAGTAGGAAGAATAAAGACTCGAAAGCATGATTGAATCGAAACGATAGCCCCCGAGCGTGCCGGGTATGTATCGACTTTATTTCCTTGATTGATTACACAGCATTACAATGGATACTATGTATAATAGGGGCGAAGCAGGCTGATGTTCCATGGACGCTTGTCTCCTCTTCCGACTTGGAGCTTTTGTTCGGCTCACGCAAGTCGACGAGGTGGTAGGAGCCGTTGCCCATCGCTTTGCTAACGACGAACGGTCCTTCCCATGGTGCCGAGAGCTTGTGCATCCCTTTCGACTTTTGGATGAGCCGAAGAACCAAGTCGCCTTCCTGGAAAGAGCGACTTCTGACCCGGCGGCTGTGATAGCGGCGCAGGCTTTGCTGATATATCGCCGTCCTGGAGAGTGCGAGTTCGCGAGCTTCTTCCAGGAGGTCGACGCCGACTAGGCGGGCTTCTTCATTTTCTTCCTCGTTGTAGAGGGCGACCCGAGGCGAGTCGTGCTCGAGGTCGGTGGCATGACGGCTTCCGCCCCGTACACCATGAAGAATGGCGTGTAGCCGGTGGAACGGTTTGGAGTCGTTCTGATGCCCCAGAGTACGGCTGGTAGCTCGTCCAGCCAGCAACCCGGTGTTCGCTCCAGTGGGACTTGAAGTCGCGGCTTGATCCCGGCCAGCACTGTCTGGTTCATTCTTTCCGCCTGCCCGTTTGATTGCGGGTGGGCGACAGACGCCAAGTCGAGACGGATGCCTTTTTGTTTGCAGAAGGCCTTCATCTCTCCTTCAGCGAAATTTGTGCCGTTGTCGGTGATGATGCTGTGCGGGTAGCCAAATCGGAAGATGAGCTTCTGGAGGAACTTGGTTGCGGTCTTGCCGTCGAGTTTCTTGATAGGTTCAACTTCGACCCATTTGGTGAACTTGTCGACTGCGACGAGCAAATGTGTCATGCCACCACGAGCTGTTTTGAACTTGCCCACCATGTCTATTCCCCAGACTGCGAATGGCCATGTCAGAGGGATGGTCTTCAGAGCCGCGGCGGGTAGGTGATCCTGCCGGGCGTACTTCTGGCACCCGATGCACCGACGGACGATGTCGACTGCATCCTGATGTGCAGAGAGCCAGAAAAACCGTGCCTGAACGCCTTGGCGACCAGGTTGCGGCGCCGACATGGTGGCCGCAATCGCCCGAGTGGATCTCATGAAGGATGCGCCTTCCCTCCTCCGGCTCGACGCAGCGGAGGAAGACTCCCGATGTGCAGCGTTTGTAGAGCTCGCTGTTGATGATGGCATAAGCTGAGGCCCGGCGCACGACTCGCGTGCTAGGACCTCGTCGGATGGCAGCTTTTTGGAGGTGAGGAACTCGATGTAGGGTTCCCTCCAGTCGCTTGTTTCTTGTGTTACCGCCACCAGAATTGTATCTGATGATGGCGGGTTGGCGATGTCGATTTCGGCCGGCGGGCGTACCGACGGGTTATGTAGATGGTCGAGGAAGACACCGGGTGGGACTCGGTCCCGCTTAGACCCGAAGCGAGAGAGTGCGTCAGCCGCCTCGTTCTTCCTCCGGTCGATGTGTTCCAGTTCCATGCTGGCGAAGTGGCCGCCGACTTGATCGACGAGCCGGCGGTAAGCCGCCATGTTGGGATCATTTGCATCCCAGGCCCCATCGTTTGCTGAACGACGAGGTCGGAATCGCCATAACATTTGATATGGCTGACTCCCATCTCCTTGGCCACGCGTAGGCCGTGTAGGAGGGCTTCGTACTCGGCGACGTTGTTGGTGCAGGTGAAGTGTATCTGCAGCACATATCGCATCTTGTCGCCTTGGGGAGAAGTGAGGACGACTCCAGCCCCCGAGCCCTCATACATCTTTGACCCATCAAAGAACAGGGTCCATCTGCCGGCTTCATAGGTCGCACCGAATTTGCCCGGGTAATCGACGCGGGGCGGGTGGTCTTGACGGCTCCATGTGATCGGCTGCTCTGACCAGTCGAGCCACTGGGGCACGTCTGGCAGAGTCGCGTGGACGGCGCGCCGTATGACCTTCTCCTCCCACCTGGAATCGAGGCCGATGAAGGTGTGGCCCATGAAGCCAGCAGTGGGAGGCATGCCCTGCTGCTGCTCACCGTCGTCGTCTCCGTCGGGTGCCCGCTTCTTGGCACCAGTCTTGGCTTTGACGATTTCTGCAGTCCAGCTGCACTCGTCTGTCATGTGATCGGCTGGCTTGCCGGGTAGGCTATGATACCTACACGGCATGGCCAGGATCTCCGTGGCGGTGAGCTTCTTTCGCGGGAAATTACCGCGTTGGCTTTTGAAGCCGCGGCCCCCCGCAGCCGTGGCGGCTACAAGCTCGGAGCCGTCGTCACCCTTGCGCTTATGAGCGCTGGAGTGCTTGGCCTTGCCCTTGTTTTTGCCGCCTTTCTTCTCGTCGTCGTCCTCATCGGAGTCATCCTTGGTGACGTCGGACTCGGCGTACTTGTGCACGATGGCGAGTAGCTGGCCCATCGTCATGTCGCCCTTGTGCGAGCGCCACAGCTTCTGCTTGAGCGACTCGAAGGTGGTGTTGTCCTCGAGGTGGGAGTGCACCGTGTCGACGCTGAGGTGTTCTGCCGAGTTGATGAGGTCGGCGACTCGGCGATACCACTTTCTAGTGGACTCGCCCTCCTTCTGGACGCAGCGCTTGAGGTCCTCGACCGTGGCCGGGCGCTTGCAAGTCCCTTCGAAGTTGGTGATGAAGACCTCTTCAACTCGCCCCAGGAGTTGACGCTGTTCCTGGGGAGGTTGTTGAGCCAAGTGCGAGCCGTTCCCTCAAGCATGAGAGGAAAGTAGCGCACAACAGAGCGAAGATGCGTTCTGGATGCTCATGGCGGCCAAGTAGTCCTGGACCCAAGTTTCCGGGTTCATGGCAGCGTTGTACTTGGGCGCCTCTCTCGGTCCTTTGAAGCTGCTAGGGAAACGCTCGCCTCTGATGGCGGGTCCAAAGCATCTGGGGCCGACGTCGTCGTCGTTGTTGTTGCGCGTCGCCTCGGCGCGCTTGTCGTTGAGGTGGTAGCGCAGATCCGGAGCGGAGTGATTGGAGCGCGCCTGCACCTGGTTGTTGTTGATGGTGTGCCGGGCGTCGTTGCGGGCGAGCCGAGGCGGGTTGCCTCCAGCCCTCGCGTTGCTAGACACTGCCGGCTCCTCGTGCCGACTGCGTGGCGGCTGTGGGGCAGCGTCACGCTTGGGGGAACCCTTGTTTCCCTGGCTTCGGTGTGGTGCCGAGGCCGTTTTCTCGCTGGGTGGCGATCTGGAGTAGAGCTTGCCGTCGGATTGCGACATGTTCTCCTGCAGCTCCAGCGCCTTGTCCACCAGCTTGCACCCCTTGCTCCAGTAGGGGTTGTCCTTGACCCGGATCCTCTTGAAGAGAGAGGCGGCGGCAGTCATGCAATCGACTGGGGTGCCGAAGATCGCGAGGTCGGCGTCGTCGTCGCCCCGCGGCTGGGGTTGTGGACGAGCCGGATTCGGAGGAGGCCGCGGCGCCGGAGGCGGCATCGCCGGGCGAGGTTGAGGCGGAGCTTGACTCGAGCCGCCGGGCTGGGCCCTGCGACACTCGTCACGCTGCCTCTCCAGCTCTGTCTCGCGCGCGAAGGCGTTGTCGAGCGCGCGAGTTGGTGCACCAGGGTTAAGCCGCGATTTGCGGGTTTTGTGGTGCCGAGTGACCGCGGAGAGAGCGGTCGACTGAGCATCGACCTCCAGCTCCTTCTGGCGGATCTCCTCCTGCTGGAGGGCCATCTTCCGGCGCAGCTGCTCGACCTGCTTGTCCTCGTAGGGCGGCGAGAGATTCGTCGCGTTGCTGCTTTTCGCGAGCCTCCTGCTCGCGCCGTGCCTGGTCGCGCTGCTTCTGCGCGTTGGCCTCTGTTGTGGCGGCGTTTGCTGCCGCGGGTTTTTGCGGCGGCAGAGTTTGCTGCCTCGCCCGTCATGTAGATGTGGGCGGGTGTCGCCGTGCCGTCCGAGGCCAGATCGGTCGAGCCCTCCGACTCGTAGTCGAGAACGGGCAAGATCGACCCGGTGTCGTCGTCGTTCGAGATCTGGACGGTCTCGGCAGATGGGGCGGGTGCGAAGTGGTTCGCAACCGCGGTGTCGATGGCGGCTTCGTCAAGCGGGTCGACGGGGGAGGGAGTACCATTGTAGTTGTTGGCGACTCCTTCCTCGTCCGAGCCGCGGAAGCCGACGTAGGCGGTGACAGCGGTCCCGAACGGGATAGCCATCGCGCGAGTGATCGGGGCGTAGTTGGGCCTGCCCCAAGTGTGTGGATCGGCGACGTAGCCGATCCCTCCGTGCTCGAAGTAGCTGCCGGTGACGATGTCACCGCGACCCGACATGGCTTGAGGGCTGAAGTAGACGCCAGTGCCGGGTTCAGGACTCTCCATGAAGTAAATTCCAGCGATCGCCGGCCCCACGGTGGGCGCCAACTGTCGTGGGGTAATCACGGCAGATGCCATACGGGGTGGCTTAACTCGGGTGTGAGCCAGGCGACGTAGGATTCACAGAGAGGTAGCACACGCAGAGTTTACCCAGGTTCGGCCCCTCTGTATGAGGTAAAGACCTACTCCTGCTTGTATGTATTTGGATCTGAATGGGGTGTACGATGGTGTGCGCACCAGAGCTTGCGGGTGCTCCGGAGGCTATGGAATGAGATGAGTCTGCCTCTAGGGTTGCTCCTTGCCGGCTTTATATAGGGAGCCGGCTAGGGTTTACAGGGAATGACGGGTTCTGCTGGCAGCGCTAGCTATCCTGCCTACAAGTGCAGCTTCGTGGAGCGCACTCTTCGGGATACACAATCGCAGACTGATTCGAAGATATCTGCTGCCGCCTCCCCGAGCCGTCATACCGGGATCCTCGGGGACCCGGTATCCTGGAAGATGTACACCGGGTGGGCTATGGGCCACCCGGCCTTGAAGGCCGACTCGGGGTCCTGGGCCTACCCGGTTGGGCATCCCCCATCAACTTGCCAGTTCCATTTCATATGGTTCTGACCCACCTTGCTGCAATATTTTTACTGTTGCAGGTTGTTCCGACGATGAGTGAGGTTTCATTTAAGGGTTTCGAGTCTTCAACCAACATGTTCGCCTATGGCACATGAAGATGATGGGGACTCCATGAAGAATAATATTTTTCCGCTGCTTTACTCTTTCAAAGCTGGCTTCGTGTTATGCAAGTTGTAACGGATATTTTCCGAAGTACTGGATCCGCGTGTAATAATTGATACTTTATTGTGATATTCATCGTAACTGTGTGTGCAAATGAATGGATCCAGGGATTTGCACTATACACAGGGGCTTGCCAATTTTTAAGTGCAGGTCCGCTACAATCTCCCAGGTTCTCGTGCGGTTGACTCGAGGCGGGTGCCTGATACCCTCCTCCTCCACCTCCGCCACTACCGCGCTCCAGCGCCCAGATCGGCAGGTCCGGTCAGCAGCAGGAGGTGCCGGAGTCCCCCGGTGAAGGGTCGCGGAGATGCTCCTCCATCCATGGCGCCGGAGTGGGTCACCGGAGATGCTCCTCCATCCTTGGCACCGGAGTGGGTCACCGGAGATGCTCCTCCATCCATGGCGCCGGGGTGGGTCACCGGAGATGCTTGTCCATCCATGGCGCCGGAGTCCCATGGTGGATGGTAGACGGAGATGCTCCTCAATCCATGTCGCTCTTCTCCACGAGCAGCAGGCGCAGATGCAGCCACGGTGGTTGCCTTCAGCGGTCGGTGCTCCAATAGCCGCATCCATCCATGGCCAACTCCATCCATGCCCGGATTCGCTGGCAGAGAGGATGTGTAGGTGCTGTTCGGGAGGATTCTCCGGCGCGGAGGAACTACATATGCGCCCGCCCTTCAGAAGAGCGGTGGCCTTGATGCGTAGAACGGAGTGGGAGAGGATAAGGAGAGAGAATCACGGTAGGCCCTGTAGTCAACAGGCCCACAACTTTTGTCCAGAAACAACTTTTTTCTTTATTTAAGTGAAGCCTTCTTTTACACAGCCACAAACCTTGCCGCCAAAAATTAACGAAATTAATCACAAGCATCCAAGGGAGCAGTCAACACCGCATGCAGGGAATCCTAAACGTCTATGCGTCGATCGAACGGCGACCAGGAGGTGCGCACGCACCCCCCTGACTAGCAAAACTCCTCTTCCCATTTTGAAACTCTTTGAATTTCTCAAAGGTCTCTGACTTTTGCTTCATTAAATAGATATAACCATACTTACTTAAATCATCAGTAAATGTCACAAAATAAAGGTAGCCACCGCGTGCTGGAATATTTAAAGGCCCACACACATCAGTATGTATGATCTCTAATAATTCCGTAGCCCGTTCAACTACTTCGTCAAACGGTGTCTTGGCCAGTTTTCCCATCAGGCATGCCTCACACTTATCAAATGATTGCAACAACCCATCTTGATAAAGTTGTTTCATGCGGCCTTTCCCGATGTGCCCAAGACGACAGTGCCAAGTGAAAGTATCATCTTTCACTACTTTTTGTCGTTTTGCATTAATGTGTAAGACATCTTCTTCCCTTCCAAGATTCAATACAAACAGACCTCCCACTAAAGCGGCAGTTCCGTAGAATGCATTCTTATAATAAATTGAAGAGCCATTGTTCTCAGAATTAAAAGAATACCCGTCACGTAAAAGTCGTGACCCTGAAATGATGTTCTTGCTCAATGTCGGAACATAGTAGCAATTACTCAATTCCAATATGAATCCCGAAGGTAAGTAAAGGTTCATGGTACCGATGGAACGAACGCTAACCTGCATTCCGTTTCCAACCCTCATGGACACTTCTCATGGACTTAACTTCCTCACATCTTTTAAATCATCTATCGTGTTGCAAATATGTGCAACCGATCCGGTGTCAAAGATCCAAGAATCACAGTGAGGACCAGTTAAGTACACATCTAACACATTAATGACTCTGGGATGTCCAGTCCCCAATCTTTCCACTAAATTGAGATCCCCTTCCTTCCTAGTTTGTGATGACTTGTTGGTCCAACCAACCTTCTTGCAGCCCTTGATCTTAGCTTCCGCTTTGATCAATCCTTTGGCAAGCTCATCCATGCTTATATCACTTCCAATCAAATTAGAATTTTGAATGTACCTGCTATAAGGCGGTGGAAGTGATATTAGCAACACTACACGATGCGCTTGGGCATTCATTGGAAAACCAAGATCTTCCAAATTTTGATTAAGCTTAATCATGCTAAC
Source organism: Poa pratensis (assembly GCA_947311845.1). NCBI lineage: Eukaryota > Viridiplantae > Streptophyta > Magnoliopsida > Poales > Poaceae > Poa > Poa pratensis. Next base: position 39,994,779 of record CAMZMU010000097.1, on the reverse strand, counting down.
CAAGTGGTTGTTCAGAGAGCCCCTCATGTCTAGCTTACAACTGAAGATAAGTTTAGTGATTGTAAAACAAGCACTTTTAAATTTCTCCTGGAACAAACCTTGTAGCTCTGTGAGCCCATGATATGCACTAACTTTGTCAAAGTGAGTATGCAACTGTCTGTCCATGTGAGCTAACATGAACTTTCTTACTGCCTTTTCATCACGAACATATCTGTCATTAGATGACGTTTCTGAGGAAGGTGCATCTAGAATATATGCTTTCTTTTCTTCTCTAAGTCTACTTCTAAGGGTGCAGATCCAATCTACAAATTTATTGCCATTAACAGTTAAAGTTTCCATCTTACAAATCAGATTAATGTTGACAGACTTTTGATCTACAATGATAGTAAATTCCTATTAGTCTTTTTCATGATTAATTTGCACAAGTTAAAAGATACTATTTAACTTATGTGTGCTCCCACTGAAACTAATATTCCTCAAGAGCAATTTAACAGTGATTCGGAATCCTCCTTTATCTATAGATGGTTAACTGGATATAGCTTCAACCAACTATGATTAAGGGGTAGGCCAACTTGCCAATCACTTCCTGCCGTGACTTCCGTTCATCTTTCTATGGATGTGCTCCGAACTCATAACTAGTAATGCCCGGACTTCAAGACAACCAATCGTTATAACGCTGCATGTACGTTCCATGCATGCCTCCCAAACCCTTGGCCCTTCGGATCATGGATACATGAAACCCGGGGACAAGCACCTGGTTTGACGCTGCCACAATTGGAAGAGCACGAACACCTTGATATTTTTCAGAGGAATCACCCTAATAATCACGACTACTGCGCAACCAAAAGAGTGCTAACTACAAAAAGGAATAAACTGTAACATCCCAACTTTTTAATAAAGTAATAAGTTGTGTAATCATGTCATTTCATGCATTAACCCTTGCACTAATAAACATTTACATTTAAAACTGGGAAGAAATAATTAAAAAGACCTAGATTTTGCTCTATTTTTTTAATTGTGGCTCAAAAGTTCCAAAATTTTAAAACAAAAATATGTGGGGCTTCTCTACAATATTAGAAGGCTCCATTAATTTTTGGGTATTTTATTGACTATTTAAAGAGCCCTAAAAAATGCAGGAAGTTGTTGTTGAAATAATTCCTGTAATATTTAAAACTTCAGGGGGTTCTGCAAAAGTGTTTTCTTCAACCTCCAGCCAGAAAGCAAGCTGCCTGCTGCCGTGTAGAATTTCCTCGATTGCCACCTCCTGCCTGCCTCCTAGCTCGCAAGGATAAGTCCTGGAAGACGTCTACATCTCTCTCTCCCTCCCCATACCTCTCTCTTCCTCTCCCGTGCTCCAATTTTTCCTCTGGGCCGAACCCTAGCCGCAAGGCCGTCGCCGCCGCGCCGTCGATTCCGGCCATCCCAGGACCAACCAAGACCACCTGGAGCTGCGCCTGGATCTCCTCTTCCTCCTCCACGAGTCACACAAGCCGAGAAGCCAGGAGCCCAGAGAATTTCGGCTTTTCCCCCAACTCCGGCCGAGGTCCGCCGTGCTCGATTTCGCCACCGTCCGCGCTCCTCCGGCCTAGCCGTCCTCCCCAGCATGCTCAGGGTGAGCTCCTGATCCTCCCCATGCCCTCCGTTCGGTTTATGGTGCTCCGTAGCTCCTCCCACTCGAAGCTCGTCGCCGGCCGACGCTCCGCCGTGCTCCAGCCGACGCTCCGGCGACCATTCGCTGGCAGCGCCACCACCTTTCGGTAGCGCGCGTCCACGTGCGCGTGATACCCACAAGTATAGGGGATCGTTGAAATCTTCAATGTGTAAGTATTAGTATCGATCCCACGAGGAGTAGAAGGTATAAGTATTTATCCTCTCAAATAAGAGTGTCACTTCTCTTATTATCTATGCACTAGACAAACTAAAATGATTAAATGATGCAAGTGTTTTTGGGTTTTTGGTGTAGAGTTTGCAATAAAGTAAAAAGCTGAAAATAAAATATGATGAGTGAAAGCTCTCAAAGAGAGAAAGCCCAATCCTCTATGCAGCAAGAGGACAAGCTTAAGTGTGTGTTTCTTATGCGTGGAAAACGTTCCCAAGGGCTACATGGATTTCATGGCATAGATATTTCTAGAACAACAAGGTAAACATTTTGTCAAGTTTTAATCTTCTTTGGACGGAGCCATAATTAGGTGTAGCTAAATAAATAAACTAAACCCCTTATGATGGTTCTTATGGCCAAGTAAATGACTGCACAAGAGTTATTAAGACATAGAGTCCCACCATAGCCTTAAACTCTAAGGTCCCCGATATAAATCCCCTCCTAATGGTACTTCATGTATTAGACCACAGGTTTACGTGTCCTCCCAGGTCCTACCCATTCCATCACATTAGTGTGATCACCTTCATGCATTACTCAACATATGTGTGCACCCATACGTTGTACAATAAGATAACCATAAAAGATAAAAACTTGACCAAATACTCAATACATGTTAAGTGGAAATCATTGCCAATCCATCCTATGCCCCCAGGAACATGAGAGAACTACTCACAACGCGAAGACATGATATGATTCAATGGTATAAGTGATACAACACAATCTGAAAATATAATCTCCCCACAAAACAATGACAAGTAGCAATTCACAAACATGTAGAATAGTACTTAGACAATAGCTAGGGTTCGAACAATCTCAAACTATGAGGGGGTGAAGTGGATCACGAAGATGGTGATGGAGATGGTGCTGGTCTTGACGGTGGTGTTGATGGAGACTCCGGAGGGGGGATGGAGGAGCCTTCCGGAGGTGATCCGGCGGCGTTTCCCCCTCCAATCTTCTCCGGCGACAGCCTTCTGACTCTCTGTTTCGTGGTTTTGTGTTTCTCCGCCGCCTCCTCGCGAAACTCCTCGGGGGACTATTTTTATAGTCGGTTTTAGGTCAAGACGAAGCCACGGAGACGAAAACGGACGGCATCGGAGCCACGAGGGGGAAAAGAGGGTGCCTCACGCGGCCAGGGAATCTGGCCGTGTGGGACCACCTAATTTCCAGCTGGTTGGGCTTCTGGTCTTCATTTTCAGCCCATTGCGTTCGTCTCGAAAATTCTGAACCGTGCTCTTTGGCCTTGCCCTTTTTGGAGTCCCGAAGCTCCCGGAAAGTCCGAAACACTAAAAAAGACGTTTTCTGGAAAACAGAGTTAGAACCAAAAGAGGGGGATTGTTTAGAAAATCCCCGAAATCATTATAAAACATGAATATAACATCATATAAGTTGCAAATATGTAGGAATATCTAGTAATAACATGCAAAGTTCATGTATGCATTTTACATGCATCAACATCCCCAAGCTTAACCTATACTCGTCCTCGAGTATGAAGGTGATAAAACTAACATGGACTTTGCATTTTAATACTATCAATGGATATCAAAGATGATTACTATTGCTACATAAAGTCAAATGATTCATTCTCAAAGGAGTAGCAATATACAAGATAGATTATGAAGTGATATCAAATATTCAATGAAAGGATGTTCAATGATAATTCACAAAGTGTAACATAGAAGAAAGTACTATGGACCAAATGTATGCATAATGAAAAGTAAAAACATCCTATAATGGTCATAGAGTACTCTTGTAAATCTGAATATAAAAGGTGGACACTTTGGAAAGATATAAAATGAGTAGAGGTAAAACATGAATAAGTTTCATCTAACTTCCAAATGCTTCTACTTAAGTTAATGTTTGCAATGTGGTATTCATTGGTGTCAAGCTCTCATTACCCCTATCATAGCATCTTGAATGGTTAAAGTTTAAAGTGAAAGCAAATATGAGTAGTATGCTTGACAAAGTATGGGTTGAATGTCTCATGCCCCGTGAATACGAGTACCTACACCACGGTGTTACTCAACTTGGGACACAAAGCAAGTTCAAGTTAAGGTCATTGTAAGTAATATAATAGCGTCATCAAGAGCGTCAACTGGGGTACCTCTTGTCCCAGGACATGGAACAAGCCCATGTCAAAATGACAAGACAAACAAACAAAATGAACAATCTCCACACCCTTTTTATTTACTATTGGTATAGCTTTTTATTGTGGGTGCATCACTGAAGGTTCACCATAGCATGTAAGTAAATTTCCACCATGAATGATGCATGGCTTAGATTAGCGGCCCAGGCGTCTCTCTAGCCATTTATACAAACTCATTAAACTTACTAAGTTTCCACATTTATTTGGCACCATGATAAGCATCCATAAACAAAAGTACATGATATCAACAAAATATAAAGAGCACGTTGAAAGCTTGCCATGTGACAGCACATATGAGCTAACTCCCAACCAAGACTCTTGTCAAGCTCACAACTTCATAATTTTAATCACAATGGGTCATGTTTATTAAGTGCAATAAAAGTAAGGTGTGCATCAAGTTCGTGAGAGCTCTTTAACCAACTTTTCCCATAACAATCAATAACATAAGCATTTTAATTCAGAAGTATAGATAATACAAAATAACATGATAAACATACTCGGAATAGCATAAAGCTAATAGGTAGATATGGTGGACTCACTGGAAAAACTTTGGTTGAAGGTGTTGGAAAACAAGTTTTTACTTGTTGGAATTTTTGGGCTAGCAAGAGGGAGAAAGTTGACCGTCTAAATGCATGCATAAGTGTCCATAGAACTAACCAATCCATGTTAAACAAAGTAAAGTAACATTCAGCATCAAAACATGAATAAAAGATAGCTCTTGATAAAACACTTGCAAATTAATATCATTAAAAGCACATGAATCATGCAACTATATGTATCTTTTTGAATCAACTCAAACATCCCTTTCCCAATCTTTTTAATAGCATCCAACTTAATTCAACCCAAAATTCCAGTACCTCTCCCATAAAATAAATGATAGTGATGGTCTTACGAAAAGCAAAACAAAAATAAAAAGAACAATAAAAGGACGCTCCAAGTTTATGCGATAGTAATGCGTTGATAAAAAACAGAAAATAGACGTGTGCAAACCGAGAGTGTTTGGTCCAGTGGGGTGCCTTGACATCCCCAAGCTTATGGTCTTCACCATCCTTAGATAGCTCTTGGTGCATCTCCTCTAATCCCTGTGAAAAAACTTCAACACAAAATTTTCTCCCATCTCTTTTCTGTGGGGTGACATTAGTAGGTACAAAAGATAGAATGCTTGCTGCAAGAAATTCATGAACATAAATTCATATTAAGTGTCCAGAAAGTGTATAATGTTGTATGCTTCCTCATAAACTCAAGTCAATCAAGAAGATTAAACTTAAAAGTTCAAAGAATGCATCAAACAAAATAGGACAGAATCTGTCCAGAAAAACAGCAGCAGCAAAACGTATTTATTTACCCTACTTAGACATGTCCAAAAAATCAGCAAAATTCATGCATACAGAGGATGAAAAGTTGCAACTACAGTTCAAATTTGAGCTTAATCGGAGTTACAGAATAGGAATTAAAAATCATACCGTGCACAGATTCGTGCTGGAATAAAATCTCCGAATATAATGAGCAACTTTTTCAATCCAAAATAGGTAAAACTTGGCACTTTATTGAAAATTCCAGAAACTAAACTAAAAACTAAGTCTCTTGTTACAGCAAGAGGACACAAAGAAAATCAAAAGTAAAAACAACCGGGTTGCCTCCCGTAAAGCGCTTTCTTTATAGCCATATAGCTAGGCTTACTTACTTGGTATCAAGATGGTTGGAGTGAGGTGGCTTGGCATCCCCAAGCTTGAATTCTTGTACTTATGATATATGTAGAGTGAGCCTAGGGGTAACATCCCCAAGCTTGAGTGTTTGTCCCTCTTGATCATTGTTCATCACCCTCAACTCTTCCACTTGAAAATTCTCTTTACACAAAACTCATCATAAAACTTGATTAGAGGGGTTAGTGTCTCCATAAATTAAATCCACATAGGTACAGCAAAGACATATCATGAGTTGATTCTAAACATTAGCTACTGTTACTATGGTTGTGTATTGCTCTTTGATCAATAGAACCACACAAAACACAAGTAATGAGAGTAATGCAAAATAAAGACAGAATCTGTCAAAAACTGGACAGCCCGTAAAGAGTGAATTTTCAGAGGCACTTACGTTGCTCAAATCAGAAAACTTTGAACTAATGAAATGTGTAATAATAACTGAATATTGCTGTCGTAAAATATCAGGTCAAAATTCTCTTCTGTGATTTTAACATTTTTCGCAGTGAAGCTTAGGAATCTGTTTTCTGGACAGCAAATCACTATTGTTTGATCCTACCTCTCAAAAGAGGTTATTCTTGCCATAAAGATGAAAAATAAGATACAAAGGTGTTGTTACAGTAGTAAACAAGCACCTTGACTCAAAAACCAAAACTTAAACTGAAGATAAAAGAAATCAAAAAGAAACAAAAAGAACTAAGAAAGAATCAAGAGAAACAAATAAAGAAGAAAGAAAATATTTTTGTTGTTTTTGATTTAGCAAAAGGGCAAAAGAAGAAGCAAATATATACAACATAAACACTCTTTTTATTTGGTTTTAGCTTTGGGAAAAGTTTTAATGATAGAGACTTTGCAATGGTTCCATTGGCATGAACAACACATGTTCAAGGTCGACCCCAACTTCTCCATTACTCATCCTTCTCATTTACTTTCCCAAATTTTATATAAAGTGAAAATCTTAAACTAGCAATTAGAAAACAGTAGGTAAAGTTATTTTGCATGTTCTCAAGATATAAAGGTGTGCTCAAACCGAATAGGAAATAAAAGCATAAAGAGCACAACACAAAACATTAAACCATTAACTTTTAAGTCTAACTCCTTTTCTATGCATTGGCATTTTATATATGAATAAATAGCAGCAATTTTGTGGTAACCAATGCATGTAATGATCAGTAGGTTGCATTTTAAATAACATAGAAACATAAATATAAGTCTTTCTTCCTCTCTCATAATAGTTACAAGTAGTGGAACCAAATTTGATAAAACAACTATTAGATTGGTGCAACTTTGCAAACTTAGGAACATATAAAGGATTATTAAAACTATCATGTAAGATATTAGCATGTTTTCCTCTCTCAAAATAATTGCAAGAAACATCATAAACATGATGGTTGTGGGTGGAATGGTTATTAGTGCAAGATAATTTCAGCCCACATAAGTACTTTTCAACATATAAAAGCTTCTCCTCCATGGTGTGAATAGGAGAATTCAAAAATAAAGTAGGACTCTCATAAGTGAGAGTGTTGTCACAAGCAGCAAGTATATCATTTTTATCCTCACATAAAGTAATAACAGCTAAACATGGAGGATTATCAATAAGCATAGGTCCATCATCTAGAGTACTATCATAAAACATGTCTAAACCATACTCCTCATCATCATCAAAATTATTATCAATAATGTTATCATTAGGCATAGGTTGATATTCCTCCTCATTATCAGAATCATAAGAACAAAGTTTATCATCAACAAAAAAATTAGTGTTACCCTCATCCATAGGTGGTGAAGGTGGAAGTTCCCTCTCTTCATTCTCTAGTTGTTCATCATTTTCATCATCTTCTTGGGGTTGCACGGCATCCCCAAGCTTAGGTTTTTATCCTCCTCTTCACATACTTCCTCTTCCAAGCTTATGTTTTCATCATCTTCTTCCTGCAAAACATTAGAGCTTTCTTGGGCAGCTCTCTTCCTTGTGTCAACAACATAGATATTTTCATTAAATTCAACTATGCAGAGATCAAGGATAGTGGCAATCAAAACTTTAAATTGAGAAGCTATAGGGCAGGTTTCATGTTCATCAATGAAGGTGTATAATTCATAGGCTGCCATAAAAATAACAAATTGCTCTACTTCTTCCATCCCTAAGTGAGCATAATTCCATGTATGATAAGTTGCAATAACATGTTCTTTATTGGAAGGGCATTGGAATTCAAAGTGTCTAAAGTATTCAGAGCAACAAATTTCTTCCTCATGATAATTAAGCAGCCCACTAGCAATTTTATTTAGAAGCTCTATGTAGCCTCCTAATCTTTTCCCTTCATTTGATTTTCTAAATTCAGCAGCTATCATGGCGTTTTCATAATAGTTTTCCATTTTCTAATTTTTTTGTTTTTTTTATATAAAATGAAAGCAAAACTAAACTAAATGCAAAACTGAAAGTAAACTAGAGTATATGCAAAACTGAAAATAAATATCTAGTGCAAACAAGAATAAAAACTTAAGCGCTACACTCCCCGGCAACGGCGCCAGAAAATGTCTTGATACCCACAAGTATAGGGGATCGTTGAAATCTTCAATGTGTAAGTATTAGTATCGATCCCACGAGGAGTAGAAGGTATAAGTATTTATCCTCTCAAATAAGAGTGTCACTTCTCTTATTATCTATGCACTAGACAAACTAAAATGATTAAATGATGCAAGTGTTTTTGGGTTTTTGGTGTAGAGTTTGCAATAAAGTAAAAAGCTGAAAATAAAATGATGAGTGAAAGTGAGTGAAAGCTCTCAAAGAGAGAAAGCCCAATCCTCTATGCAGCAAGAGGACAAGCTTAAGTGTGTGTTTCTTATGCGTGGAAAACGTTCCCAAGGGCTACATGGATTTCATGGCATAGATATTTCTAGAACAACAAGGTAAACATTTTGTCAAGTTTTAATCTTCTTTGGACGGAGCCATAATTAGGTGTAGCTAAATAAATAAACTAAACCCCTTATGATGGTTCTTATGGCCAAGTAAATGACTGCACAAGAGTTATTAAGACATAGAGTCCCACCATAGCCTTAAACTCTAAGGTCCCCGATATAAATCCCCTCCTAATGGTACTTCATGTATTAGACCACAGGTTTACGTGTCCTCCCAGGTCCTACCCATTCCATCACATTAGTGTGATCACCTTCATACATATGTGTGCACCCATACGTTGTACAATAAGATAACCATAAAAGATAAAAACTTGACCAAATACTCAATACATGTTAAGTGGAAATCATTGCCAATCCATCCTATGCCCCCAGGAACATGAGAGAACTACTCACAACGCGAAGACATGATATGATTCAATGGTATAAGTGATACAACACAATCTGAAAATATAATCTCCCCACAAAACAATGACAAGTAGCAATTCACAAACATGTAGAATAGTACTTAGACAATAGCTAGGGTTCGAACAATCTCAAACTATGAGGGGGGTGAAGTGGATCACGAAGATGGTGATGGAGATGGTGCTGGTCTTGACGGTGGTGTTGATGGAGACTCCGGAGGGGGGATGGAGGAGCCTTCCGGAGGTGATCCGGCGGCGTTTCCCCCTCCAATCTTCTCCGGCGACAGCCTTCTGACTCTCTGTTTCGTGGTTTTGTGTTTCTCCGCCGCCTCCTCGCGAAACTCCTCGGGGGACTATTTTTATAGTCGGTTTTAGGTCAAGACGAAGCCACGGAGACGAAAACGGACGGCATCGGAGCCACGAGGGGGAAAAGAGGGTGCCTCACGTGGCCAGGGAATCTGGCCGCGTGGGACCACCTAATTTCCAGCTGGTTGGGCTTCTGGTCTTCATTTTCAGCCCATTGCGTTCGTCTCGAAAATTCTGAACCGTGCTCTTTGGCCTTGCCCTTTTTGGAGTCCCGAAGCTCCCGAAAGTCCGAAACACTAAAAAAGACGTTTTCTGGAAAACAGAGTTAGAACCAAAAGAGGGGGGATTGTTTAGAAAATCCCCGAAATCATTATAAAACATGAATATAACATCATATAAGTTGCAAATATGTAGGAATATCTAGTAATAACATGCAAAGTTCATGTATGCATTTTACATGCATCAGCGCGCAACGCGCTCACTCGCGCGACCTGGCGTGGCTTCCTCCGGCGAGCCCCGCCGTGGTCGAGCCAGCGTGGTGCTCCGGTGCCACTGATTTGCGGGCCCCGCACGTCAGGTTTTTATTCATTTTGTAAATGTTTCGGAAAATGTTAAAATTCTGACAGGTGGGACCAGCTTATTTAAATAATTTCTAGAAAATGAATAATCTATCAAAATGCTCAGAAAAATAAATGCTAGCTGTTTATGTCTAAATACAAACATTTCTGAACATTTCAATTTGGTAAATATTTGAAAATAACCTAAAGGCATTTTCTCTAATTATGGAGTTAATTTAACTAAATGCTCATATTTGCAATTTGACCTTTAATAACATTTTAAACATGATTTAGAGCTCCATGTCAATGCATTAAATTGATCATGCATACATATTGTGCATTGCACCAAGTGCCATGTATTAATTGTTGTTCTTTTCCAGTATTTGTTCTTCTCGGTAGATCGTGGTTCGGAAGTTGACCCCACTTTATTCGAAGAACAAGATCCGACCCCCGACGAACAAGGCAAGCATAACCTCTTATCTACCCATATATGTGATCTTCAAATGTTTTGATTCTTTATGGTGCATACGTTTCCAAAGTATCTTTGGTTCGACAATTGAGGTCTCCTATATATTTGCATCACCCAGATATCCTCGCCCATTGTTCCTAGTAGCCTTAGTATTGGTATGTGTCTATCGCCAAAGCCTCATATTCGCTTAGCCATGCATAGTTCTTTATCTCTACTTCACCCGGTTGGTGAATCAGAGCTACGCGTGAACCTTTTATGCCAGGGTATCGTGGAAAAGGATGTGAACATGTAATTTGACTAAAAGGCCATGGATGAGAGGCCACAGGGGTCTGTGGTGGGTTGTCTCGTTCTCGCCGCCTTAGGAACCGAGTTCTCTTCTCTTGAACCAAGACTGGGTGTACATCCACGCGCGGGCCTAACACCCGGCTCGAGTAACTAACTTGGTTGGTTGTACCCATGGGACACATAGTTTGGTATTCCATTTGCGTGTGGGTCAAAACCGTTTAAGAAAAGGTAGGGCCTGGCAGGGATCCAGTGATGGACGAACACGGATCTCGATTCCTGTACAGAGTAATAGGGACCACCACGAGATGGCCATCTCGCGTAATGGGATATAATCAGCCAAGGTAAAGGTCGTGGTCAACCACCCTCTGCCAGCACTCCTTGGTGAGTGCTAAAACGTTGGCGTTAAGAGTCGGTTGGTACGTGTGGTAAACATTGTACACCCCTGCAGGGTTTAATCTTTTCGAAAAGTCGTGTCCACGGTTACAGACGACTTGGGAACGGATTCTGAGATCATAGAGAACCTGAACGTGATCGCAAAATCTGTTGACAAGGAATGAAGAGTGCTTCCTCGAGGTTGCCGAGGGGGTGACCCTATTTGATAGATGATGTTGATGAGCTGGTGGTTACAACATGTTTACAATAGTTGGAAAGGCTCTCTTATCCCTTTTAAAAGTCTACTGTTGATACGAGATTCTTCCTTCCTCCATTTGGAACTAAAGATGGCTTTATGCAAATGAACCTTCATACATACTCTCTGAACAGGCAGATATATAATAGGTTAATTAAGACTTGTTGAGTACTTCCAATACTCATGTTTGCTTAAATGTGGTCCAGGTGAAGACCCTCACTCCGACGGTGGTTTCTACGTTGACATCGACGAGTAGTTTGGGGTTCCCAGGTAGCAGCCTGGAACTTGTAGGTTGGGTTGGCTACGTTGCTTACTTATGGCCTCTTAGGCCTTTTGCAGACTTGTTGTATAGCAACACATTTGCTTTCTTTGCTTGTTGTAATGTTAGGTCATGTGACCTCTGCGTGTAATATTACCAGTGGCGGATCCAGGGGGGCGAGCGGTGGCCAGCCCCCCCCCCCCCCCCATGCTTCGGCCCCCTCCAAGTACATGTAGCAGGGATTAGTGGCTTAATGCTCCGGCCATTAGCACATATAGGCCTAATCCTAATGCCCAGCTTGCTGTACATGATGGGCTAACTTGCCAAGCCCAAAACAAATTAGCTACAATGGGTAGACTCAGTACGAGAATGGGCTAGGGCATCGTGAGCAGATACGTATTGACCAGATTCCTGTAACTCCTACGTACTGTAGTATTTTCCTACAACTGGTGGCCGCCGCCGCCTGCTCCATGTGTGCTAGGGCATCGTGAGCAACCGCGGCTTGGCACTTCGCCGCCTGTCGACGAGAACGACAACGCCGATGTGGAGTGCCAGCGGGTGTCAGATGTCTAATTGTTTCATGGCTCACAGCCCATGCCTCCAAGCATAAGGTACTATTAGTTCATATACAGATCCACCGCGAATTATGTATTCATTTGTTGTTCCCGTCTCCTGGTTTAACATCTCACGGTTTATGCCTACAACTACAAGCCGATCAAGGTGCTAGCACTAGTTAGCCTATATGTTTTATTTTTCGGTTTTTATTCATTGGGGCCTGTTTTATATTTACAAACCTAGAACTACATACTCAAGATATTAAAATGAAGTCTAATTTATTTTTTCAAATTTGTTATTGTTCAAGTAGTTGGAGAAAAACACCAGCTCCAATGGCTTGACAATCTAGTTTAGTAATGTCAAAATACTACTAGTACATTTACATCGATATAAGAAGTTTTTTTATACAAAAAAAATCTGGTCATTGTCTCGTCGCCCCCCTATGCTCAAATCCTGGATCCGCCCCTGAATATTACCAAGTATTGTAGTACCAGCTATGTAATATTACTTCGAGTCATAGAGTCTGTGATGTGCCATTTGTTCCACAGTCTTGATCTCTCTATTATACGTTGATAGTTGTGCCTGTGTTATGGCATCAATCGAGGTGTTGTGTTGTCGATGATCCATTCCGAGCAACGTCTACCAGAGGTTCTGGCCTGGGAGAGGTATGTCCAGTAACCTTCGGTTGTATCGCATGACCAGTGACACACAGCATCTCTATATAGTTCCGGGGTCGGGGCGCTACATAAACTTTCACAATGAAGTGATGTAGTATAGTCCTCTTCGTCTTGTGGGTAAAGAATTCCTTCTCCACGCCACTCCATGTCGTCGAGGTCTACGACGCTATCACCATGTCCTTCTCCTACCTTTCAAGGAAAAGAAAAACATGTGGCACGCAGGCCAAAGATAGCAATCACGTGGTATAGGACCATCATGCTTCTAGTTGACACGCATGTCAAAAGAACAACAATGAACAAACCGTTAATTCCAAAAGAACGGACTATACCACATCACATCACATGCCCTGCAAAAACGAGTTAGACGTCCTGCTAACGTTGTCTTTGCAATTTTTACGAGGCTTTTAGGATTTACCGTGTAAAACCGTAACTGCCTACGCATAGAACCAAGCATGACTATTCATGTTGCTAGATTGCCATTGCAGGGTGATGGACATCCCAACATTACGAAAACATTGCGGGTCCCCATCTAAACAATCACTGGTGCGCGTGACCCCCGTGTGGACCCAGTCAACATTTCCTTTCCACCGTCGAGTCAACGAGACCAACTATAGAAAGACCCGGAGCTACTGAAGCACTTCGTTGGCGCCGACGGACATACTAGCAGCAACCGGAAGGTCCGCGGATTGCCAGAAGTCCGTAAAATCAATCTATGCCGTTGGAAACAATCTTCAACAGTTTATTGGGAAGCAATCATAAATAATCTAAATGTCAGAAGAGCTCTGACATACCCGCAGAAACTTATGCAGTGCCCGCACCGACTTAGGTGCTCTAGTACGTACCTGTAACTCCGCATACATCGCTCTGATACCACTATTGGGTTACGTAGCAGAATTTAAAAGAATTCCGACCAACGCAACAGCCAGGAACAACTATGAAGATACAAGCAGGGTTAGTACTGTATCGTTACCGACACAAAGATCGGAACAGGTGTCGATGACGATGTCATTGTCGATGTCGATGAAGCCTGAAGAAGATTCTCACAGCCAAGCCTGGCGGTGAGAGAGTTGCAGATCGCTCGTACAGCCTTCTTGATCCAGCAGAGTGAGGGTCAAACGTCTAGAACGCTTCACCCCTCCGAGAACTCGCACACGTACGTCCGTCAAAGTCCAGCAGCGCTTCGCCGTGCCAGAGTTAAGAGCTACTGTTGTACGTAGGGTGGAGAGAACCCCAACGCATGGGAGAGGGAGAGAGAGATTAGATCTAGATCTAGAGAAACCCCAATGTAGGAGAGCCTCTAAACCCGTGTCTAAATTGTGTGTCCAAATAGAGAGGCCTTGGGGGGGTTTATATAGGTGGCCAAGGGGTAGGGAGACTTGGAGAAGGGGTAGAACCCCAACTCCCAATTCGGTATGGGAGAGGACTTGGAGTCCAACTTCAATTCGCTCCCCCTTCCTTGCTGTCGCCGCCGTGGTGGGCCAGGCCGTGGCCCACCCGGCTTCTCGCCTTGGCCCGCGAGGCCGGCCCGCCTGGCCGTCTCGTCGCCTCGGTCCGCGTCGGCTGCGGCTTGGTGGGCTCGGCCAACCTCTCCTGCCTGCCGCGCCCGTGCACCGCCGCGCCTTGGTGGGCTCGGCCCACCTCGGTCGCTGGCGCCGTCGCCGCGTCGCGCCTTGGTGGGCTCGGCCCACCTCGGTCGCTCGCGCCGTCCGCCCCCCTTGGCGGGCCCCACCATGGTCCCCACCGTTGGGCCCCACCTGCCATAACTGGCGCGGCTGCCTTGTGGGTCCTATGGGCCCACTCGGCAGCCTCCTTTCGGTGGGCTCCGGTTACTTTATATTTTTCCTTTTAATTTGTTTTGTTTAATTAATTTCTAGAATTAATTACCTTATCATATAAACTATTTATATGATCTGGGACACCCAGTGTCCGCAAACAAAACTTTGGAGAAATATATCTGTCAGAATAAATCTGACACCTCCTCAATATTACTTTGATCAAATCTCTGAACATAATTCTATCATGCCGGAACATACCGAATGATACTCTTCCTCTACTCCTAACCTCCAACGTATACAGCAGACAATGACGACTTAAGTGTCTGACCCCTACAGGTTCGATAACGGGTAGCTATAATTGAAATTGCCTATCCAATCGCCGGTCAGGGTCAGATCCATGGACGACCTGAATGACTGCTATCATTAACGAAGAACACTCTGTTGAACCTGTTTGACTATCAAGCATATTCCCATTACTTCACGATACTCATCTACCACCCGAGCCGAGATATATGACGTTACCATGAATGATATCTTTCATTCACTATGTCACTTTATCCTCGTTACGGGCGAGATGCCATTACTCTTTTCCATGTTCCAGTATCCCCATGATATAATATCAAGACATTTGTCTGCGCAGACTTATCTATTGATACCTTCCCACTAGAGTGGATCCAGGATGTATCTCTCTGTTAGACAGAGGAGCAATTCCCATTCTTGAACTACTATGATAAATATATCTTCAAGATAACCCAGCGACAGCCTTTATGGCCACCCAGTTACAGTCGTGACGTTTAGCTGTGCCAAAGCAATCTCTCTAATATACACAACCATAAGTTCTCATGGTCTAAGGAATAAACAAGTAGATCAATCTAAGACTATACCATATACACCAAAACCTTGATCTCGTAGTATATCTTTATTTTGGGTCTTCCCAGTCACAATGTTGAGACAACAATGTGCTCTCGTTAATAATGACACATACTTGTGTCCATGACCGGAAAGCAAGGTCATCCAGTATTAACGAGTTTGTCAGAGACAAGACAAAGGGTAAAAGGGTTGATTATGTTTCTACACGTGCGTATGAGCTTCCCTATAAATCACATATTTATAGACCATAGCAGTTATAGCATAAAAGCATAATACATGAATCATGAAACAGATGTATATTTATTGTCTCTCGGGCATACATCCAACGAGAACGGGTCCAGGTGGCCAGCTTTGGCTGCTACACGACCGTCAAGATGGGAATGGGTCGGGCCGGGCATAGCCTTGGGCAGGTCCCAATGGGCCCAAGGCTAATTTGAGGGGTCATGGGTAGACCCATTCCAAGAATGGATGTGGCCTCGCTGGTCCAAGGGGCATTTTGAGACACGGACCACCTAGTCTGTGTTATCCCACTTATCTAACCAATCGCACTCCCACTTTCACATTATTGTCTTGGGTTGACCCAAAATCTAGAAGTAATATAAGCATTTTAAATATGTTACAACTATGGAAAATAGTCTTATTAGCTTTGTAAACACATAGTTAATATCTAGAAAATCATGACAACATAGTAAGATTTTCCTCCACAAGATCAAAATTATGACAACACAAAGAAAAAATATGACATAATAAATTTTTTTTTTGGACCGTGTTACTGTAGGGGAAACCCGACGGTGTAATTTTCAATTAAAAAGAGAAAAGTCTTTTACATGGTGAGGTGGGGGGTGGAGGGGGAGACAGGGGTCACAACCGTATGACCCAACCCTAACAGCAGAAAGACAACAGACAAAATGAAAAAGAAAAAAAACGGCCCAAAAATTTAGATCAACTTAAGCGAAACCCAGTCAAGCAGCTGCTGAGCAAGAGCAGCTTTGATCTTGTACTGATGTAGCAGAATATCTTGTTTAGTACGTCTTTTCCAGCTTGCCACCGAAGGGGGCACACCGTTGAAAATGAAGTCGTTTCGCTCCTTCCAGATATTCCAGGCCACTGAGGCAAAGATTTCAGAGAAACAAACCTCTCGAAAGGTTCTGGCAGCCAACAGAACACGGAGCTTAGTCTGAATATTGAGGTCCCAAGAGATGCCAGCGGTATCCCAGCAGCAGCTCGCAAAAGGACAGGTGAAGAAAAGGTGATCCAAGTCTTCCAGCTGATTACGGTCACACATAATACAATTGGGACCTCCCTCTAAGTTCCAGTGCTTGCGTTGCATCATGTCCTTAGTGTTGAGGCGATCGTTGATCAGAAGCCAGCAGAAGACTTTTAGCTTGGGCAAACAACGGGATTTCCAAATTCTAGTCAGAGTCTCATCATCGGGGATTGCTTCAAACATGAACTTATAAAACGCCGCCGGGGTAAAGGAGCCTTGTCCCCATGCAAACAGCCTAGTGTCTGCACTTGCAGATGTGGGGTTTTGATCACAGATTTGTTGGAAAATCTGGTATTCATCATAAGCCTGAGGCGATAAAGGCAGTGAGAACAGAGAGCTTTGATCTGCCAAAACGATAACTGCTTGAG
Source organism: Poa pratensis (assembly GCA_947311845.1). NCBI lineage: Eukaryota > Viridiplantae > Streptophyta > Magnoliopsida > Poales > Poaceae > Poa > Poa pratensis. Next base: position 39,977,727 of record CAMZMU010000097.1, on the reverse strand, counting down.
CGTTGAGGTCGGGCTTTTCAGCAAAAGAAAATAACCTGGGCAGTCTGTCAGCCAATAGCTCATCACCAACCCAAAAGTCTTTCCAAAAGAGAACTGTGGAGCCATCCCCAATCGTGCTAGATGTAATTCCTCTGTATAAGTCGACTAGCTTAAAGATATCGCGCCACCAAAACGAACCATTCACTGTTTGAGCTTGAGGGGCACCTTCACCATACTGCGACCAGACTAGCTTAACCCAAGGTACATCAGCTTTAGTGAAGAATTTGTGAAGTTGTTTCAAGAGAAGACCAATGTTTTGCAGCTCCAGATTAATGATCCCTAGACCCCCTTTGTTCTTTGGTTTGCACACTTTATCCCAAGCCGCCAGCCCAGCGAAGGAGGTAGAATCCTCTCTTTTGTCCCAGAGACAATGACGTCTCACATGGTCACAAATCTTGATAAAACCCTTATGAAGTTTCAGAGTGCACATCAGAAAAGTGGGTAGCGAGGACAAAACTGAATTTACTAGCATGAGACGTCCACCGTGAGGAAGGAAACGGGCACAAGCGTTTAGTCTTCGCTCTATTTGATCACTCACCGGAGCCAGATCACGTATGGTTGGTCGAGCGAAACCCAGCGGCATCCCTAGATAAGTGAAGGGAAGAGTGCCAATGGAACAGTCAAAGACAGCCGCCAACTGTGTCATTTTCTCAGCCGAGACATTGATCAGAAAAAATGCAAGACTTGGAGTAGTTCACCTTAAGCCCTGTGGCCTTGGCAAAATCAGTGAGTATCACCTTGAGAGCTCGCAACTGATCTGGGCAAGCTTACATTATGAGAAGCGTATCATCGGCGTATTGTAGAATTGGGAAATCCATGTTAGGGATGGGCAAGGGGGCTGAAGCGTGCCATCATGGAACCAGAAATTTACCATGGATTGCAAGAGATCAGAGCCAGCCACATATAGAATGGGCGAAAGGGGATCCCCTTGACGAACTTCGTGTTTACAAGCAAACTTCTTCCCAGGTGTACCATTTAACAAAATAGAGGAAGTACCAATGCTCATTATATTGGACATCCACATCAGCCATCTTTCATCCACTCCTTTACACTTTAGAATCTGTAGAATTGCATGGTGCTCAATCGTGTCAAAAGCTTTTGCAAAGTCGAGCTTGACAATGATGCACTCCTTTTTTGATTGTTTGCACTGGTGAATGTACTCATATGCCCATGCGACACAATCTTGAATTGTGCGAGACTTAATGAAACCATATTGGTTGACATGTATCATTTTGATCACTTTGGTTTGAAAGCAGTTCGCAAGTATTTTAGTCAGAAGCTTAAGGCAAGTATTCACAAGGGAAATGGGCCGAAAGTCATTCGGACCCTCAGGGGAATTCACCTTTGGTATCAACGTGATAAGAGAGTCGTTGATGCTCTGAAGATTAACTTGTCCGGACCAAAAATCCCTACACAAATCATAGAAATCCCATTTTATAATGGGCCAGCAGCTTTTCATAAAGAGACCAGTAAACCCATCGAGGCCAGGAGCACGGGCATTTGGAAGATCTTTAACAACCTTGTCGATCTCATTCGTGGAGAAAGGAGCAGATAATTGCTCTAGATCAAGAACTTCATGAATGTAGCGAGCAAAATCAAAAGAATGGTCAATGCCTAGAGAAACCCCAGCCTTTGCTTATAAGTGTGCCATAAAAGACCAGCTTTTTCGTCATGTTCAGTAGCAATGGAGCCATCATCTCTAACTAGAGTGGCGATTGAGTTCTTTCTGTAACTAACAGTAGCCATAGCATGATAATATGGTGTATTTTCCTCACCTAGCTTGGCCCAACGCACTGTGCAGCGCTGCTTCCAATAGGTCTGTTTACATTTCACCAGGAAATCCAATTGCTTCTTAACAATGATACGAAAATTCCATTCTGAGATATGAAGGTCACGTAGATCCTCAAGTCCATCAACCAATAAGATGATTTCATTGCAATTTTCAATCACTTTGTTGAGCTGAGAAATACTTGTGCACCACTTCTTTAAACCTTCCCTAAGTAACTTGAGTTTGGAAGATAGTCTTTTGGTAGAATCGCCAGGACAGTGAATCTCCCATATAGAACGGACCACTTGCATGAAGCCAGGCATAGTTATCCAATGATTTTCGAAGCGAAAAATTGAAGCTTTTGGAATTGACGTGCCAACCGAGATAACACAAGGGACGTGATCAGAGGTTGGTTTGGCTAAAGGCGAGACCATAGTATTTGGATACTTAAGCGTCCAAACGGCAGATGTGAAAAACCAGTCGAGCTGGACCAAGAGGGGGTCTAATTGCATATTAGACCAAGTGTATGAACGACCTTTAATAGGGAGCTCCATCAGACCATGGTAACTGATCAGTTCATTAAAGGTTTCCATGTCAGCCAAGTTTGCCCTTCTCTGTTTCTGTTTTCAACCGACCGGTAAAAGTTGAAATCACCAACTAATAACCAGAGACTGTCATCATCGATGTCCAGATGAAAAAGCCATGCCACAAAATCCTCTCTAGAAGGACCAACGCAGGGACCATAAATATTTCCTAGATAGAACACATCCGTGGAGTGCACCGAAGAGAAGCAGATCACTAAACCACAGAAATCATTTAGAACGAGTTGGCCATCAAAAAGTCTACTGGACCAGAGAACAAGCAGTCCACCAGAGGCCCCATCCGAGGGTACAAATTCAAATTTGTCAAAACGTTTAGGAGCAAAACCTCTTATGAAAGCATTGTCAAAATGCATTCTTTTTGTTTCCTGCAAGCACACGATGGAGGCACCACTTTCCTCAATCTTGCATCAAACATGTGGCCATTTGGTCGGATCATTGATACCACGCACATTCCAACTTAACACATTCCAAATAGTGTTTCTAAGGGTAGAATTCATGAGGGCACACTTAAGCCTGACGCTCTTGCAGCAGCTTCTCTTCCGAGAGATCTTCTGGGTCGATGTGGCAGCGTTCCACACCTAGGCGTTGCATTTCATCCAAGCGCATCACCTCAGGAGCCTTGGCCTTGGTTGCAGGAGGATGGCGAGGGGCGCGAGTGTCAGGAAGAACTTGGTGCTTGAAGCCATCTTTATTCTATCTCGTTGGGCGACGAGGACCTGTAACCAGAGAAACATCTGCTTTCTTTTTCCCTTTACCATGAGTAGAACTAGCTGGCTGGCTAGAGGTGGCGTCAGAGAATACAGCTTCAGTGTGAGAATCACTCTGAGAATAGTCCAAGGAAAAGAACTGGGCCGAAACTTCTGCTGGCCCAAAATTGTCCCTCGAAACAATAGGCCCAAAATTTGAAGTCTCAGACACAACTGTAATCATTTGCTCTGGCGCCAACAGGTTATAGTCAAGAAGAATCAGCTCACCTTCTGAGGTAAAAAAGAGATTACCGAAACCACTATGCCCATCCACCTGTGGGTAATTCAGAACTTGACGAATTGCAGTCCTTTCAGCCACCTGAAGGAGAGAGACCGAGGAAAGGTGATACCAGAGCAACCCCACTTGCAGAGCCGTGAGTAGCTTCAGAATATAGTCAGCTCCAGCTTCCAAAGACAGACTATCAGCCAGGCAGCAAAATGTTGCAGGATCCACAGAGGCACAAATCATGGGAGGCATGGAGTAGATAAACTGAGTCATGATCTTCCAGAAAACAGCAAACTCGCCCTCAGACAGAGTGAAAGGAACATTCTTCTCATCAAGCAAAGTGATTAATGGCACGTGAGCAAAATGGACAGCGCCTGAAGATTCTCCATGCTCAAAGGAATTGGTCACTACAGGGCCCCGGACAACGTCAGGACGAAACGCGACATCGTGAACACCTTGTGCAGTATGAGTGACTTCAATATTTAGAATAGGACCCCCAGCTTTGACGAATACCAAGTCACCATCAGTCGAACCAGCAAGTAAACGATCGGCTGCAACTTCAATCTCAGCAATTTCCTCCTTAGGAGGAGGGGAGGTTGACAAGGGCGGAGTGGACGAGACAAGGAAAGGCAAATCAGTCTGTTTCTCCCCGGGAACCAAATCGTCGATCACAATCAATGTGCGTTGAATACGTTTAGGGACCCAAATATGTTTAGTGGTGCACCCAAGAGCGGAATGTTCGATGTCACCGCATCTGCTGCAACGAACCACTTGGGCCTTTTCCTTTGGTGGCCCAACAAACCACAGAAACCACATTTGGGTTTATTCAGGCAAAACTTCTCGGTGTGGCCCATTTCATCGCATCGAAAACATTTTATTTTAGCACACTTAGCACAACTACGGCCCAAGTCATGGCATAGTCTACAGCGAATACGAGGACAATTTTTCAAGAGATGACCAGTCACACCACATTTCACGCAGCAGTTTAAGAGGCGATAAATGGTATCCAGCGACGGTATTAAAGGCAAATTAAACATTTGCATCATTTCCTTATCCGTGTAGTGCGCAGTTTTTGCATCCATAAGGTCCAGCAGTAAAGATACACTCAAGGATTTGAAAAAGTTTGAGCCGACGATTGGGCCAAGAATCACAACAGAGATCGGATAGTCAAACATGCCAAAGCGAATGCAGTCTGGAGAAATCGGAGCAGAGACATGCTGTTGAACTGTAGCCGGAACATGAACCCTGGGAAACGATCCAAAATGCACAACTTCCCCAGAGAACTCAGAAACAGGAGCTGGAGCTTTCAGAGATTCCGTAGCAGTCAAAGTAGTATGAACTGAACTTTTCAAAAAAAATCAGATTCGTGCGAATGGCAATGTTGCCCTTAGAACCTCCACGTTCAAAGAAGTACTGATCAAACCAATGATTAGCAGCTCCATTGACACTTTCAGACGGGAATGAAGCAGGATCACCATGAAACAGCCGAAAGTGACACGAGAAATCTGGCCAGACACGATCTCTGTGACCGTAAATGAAATGACCCACTTTGTTCGAAGCCACTGAAAACCGAAATCGTTTATCTGACAATTTGAAAACTCTGAAATCCGCTGCTAATCCCCCCAAACAGCATTGGAGAGCAAGGGCCACAGAATCTTCCGAGAGGATGAAAGAAGCAAAAGAGAAAGTCGCCACCAGAAAAAATTCTTTGGCAGAAACGGAGGGAGAAAAGGAGACTGGAGATCCAAATCTGCGACGTACCTGTGCCTCAACCGCAAGGCCGGGCGAGAAATCCCAATGGAGAAGGCCGTCCATTGACTCCTAAGTTTGGAGCGATCCATGGAGCACGGTGGTGGTGGAGGTGCGCTGGGAGAGGAGGGGGAGGGAGAGGAGAGCCATTACTTTTTTCCTTCTTTGCTTCCGAACACACATAATAATTCTTCACACAATCATTATCAGCATTGTCAAAGGAATGTCTTCACAAGATCACCAACGTTGATAAAACATCTCCACAAGTTCACCAACACTGACAGAGTACTAACTTTCGGAGCAAATTTTCAGCTAGCAAGCATCAGGACTATAAATGATAGCACGACTTCGACAATGAGTCTTGTGTAGGTAGCACAACATCAGGACTCAACATATCAGGACTTTCATGACTTCGCTTCATCAGTGTTTGGACCGTAGAATTCTAGACGGCTACTACATGGTCGTAAATGGAAGATAAGTTTGGCCGGCTTCTTCTCGATAAATTATGTTAGTGATGGTGAGAAGAAGAAAGTATGTTTTCAATTTGTTCCATCTTCATCTATGGTCGTCTCTATTCTCGTGTTTCTCACTTATCACACGTTGGAGACAGTGCTATCTTCATTTAGAAAAGGAATGTCAATACTTTTCCGTTTTTGTCGCCGAATGCTCAAACAACCGAACATGACCAAGCAGAATATTTGAACATATTTTTGTACATCGCGGGCTACCAAAAATTCAAAAAAAGTGCAATCAATTTCTCGACCATGTGATTCTTCATGATTCATACTCCACCAAGCAGGAGGGGGCGATGACTCGGAGATGCGATGATGGAGGAGGTGAGCCTAGACCGACCTAGTGATAGTGACAATGCTAAGTGGACCTGGCATGATGCTGGCGATAGTGAAGGGTGGCGCGAAGCATATGCGATGCAGCGACGACATAGGTGAGTTTAAAGTGAGCCAGAGGCGGTGACAGAGGAGAACTTGCGATGTGGTGAGAACAACCAAGGTGGTCCTGGACCAAAAAGTGGATGCTACAATGACGGAGGAAGTGAGCTTGAATCGAGCCAGAGGCGATGACGACAAGAAGCAAACACGACACGAGGAAAGCTTAGATTGAGTGGCATTGACGAGGAGATGTGATGTAGTCATAGAGATGAGGCGGTAGTGAAGGTTGCAAGGATGGAATGAGCCAAAGGTGGCAATGACACATGTGAGCTTGGACCGAGTTGGACATGGGGTCGAATGAATGCAATGAGACGGTGACGACAAAATTGTGCTCGGACCAACCCATAGGCGATGATGAAGCAATGCAACTATGACGGTGAGGAGGAATTTGAGGTTAAAGGTTAGGGTTAGATGTCACGGTTTGTATTTAGGGTGTCACCATGGGTTAAGATTTAGATGGAATGAATTATCGGATGGTGGTAGTCGCCAAAATCAAGAAAGGGCATTAGAAGAAGAAGATGGCCTTTCGATTTAAATGGAAACCAACTTGTGTAAAAATTTGGAGAGGATTATTACCTAGGCAGTTCCACGTTTTATGTAGTCATTCAAATATTTGTGTCTTAAAACATAAAAGAGCGGTCCACCAAAAGCGGAAGTTTCTCTAGGGCGATCGGGAGGCGATCGCGTTTAGGCTAGGGTTTTCCTCTTTGGGGTGGTTGCGATCGGCGGCGGACGTGATCCCGACGGCGGGGTCTGGTGCGCGCGTGGGTTTGAGTGTCTCCCTTGTCCTCGGTGCTCGCTGGGTACAGAGGCTAGGGTTCGCATGGCTTCGACATCTCGTTCTCCAGCGAAAGGCGGTGTTTCTTCTAGGGCGCCGTCACGATCGCCGGCCAAGACAGGATCGGAGGAGCTTGCTGCAAGTCTGTCAGCGAAGATGGGAGATCTTCTGCCGACAGAGAAGGAAGCCACTGGGCTTGTGATCAAGGGGTTCAGACCTGCGCAGGCTCCAATATCTCAATGGGCTGTCGTGGGCAAGGTTTGTTCACACAGGAAGTTGGTTATTGGAGCTTTAGAGAGGGCAATGCAGAGAGCTTGGGGCCTTCATGGTCCGGCACAATTCAAGGAGATCGGCGACAACAGGTTCGTGGTGCGTTTCACGAAAGAGGGAGTCTCGAAGCATGTGATGAGGAACGGCCCGTGGCAATTTGCCTTCAGTGATGTCCTGTTGAAAGAGTTTGACGGATCTATTCGCCCATCTGATATGGTCTTCGACACTATGCAAATTTGGGCTAGGGTTTTGGATCTCCCGATGGATATGATGAATAGAGCATATGGAGAATTGATTGGAGCATGGATTGGAAGGTTCATCTCGGTAGAGGTGGGCGACGATGGTATGTCATGGGGTAAAGACCTCAGAATTAGAACTGAGATCAGAGTGGATCAGCCACTCCCTCGTGGAGTAAGTCTGAAAGAATCAGAAGATGAATCCGAGGGAAAGTGGTTTGACATAAAGTATGAGAAAGTGCCACATTTCTGCTTTGATTGTGGGCGGTTAATTCACCCCGAGGGGCACTGTTTGGAGGAAAAAGGAGAAGTTAAGCAATGGGGAGAATGGCTGCGAGCATCCCCACGGAGGAATGTGAAACCTCCACCACCTAGCCTACCGGCTGTTTCTTTTGGGAGCTATGGTAGTAGATCATCGGAGGTGGATGGGAGGTACAGAGAGGGTGTTTCAATAAGGGATCTCCCGCCTAGGAGGAACATTGCACATGATTATGAGTTTTCGAGTTCATCCCACACTGGTGGATTTGAACGTAGAAGGGAGACAGAGGCGGTCACTAGTCCAAACAAAGGCCACAGGGCTAGGACTAAAGACCTGCATGGAGGGAAGGAGAAGACTGATGCAATAAAAAGGAAGAACAAGCAGGGTACTTCTACCCGACGCCCTAGGAAGATTGTGGAGGAGGGTGCTAGGGACAAGGTTGAGGTGCCACCGGGTACAAACAACAGAAAGAGGGGAACTAAGCAAATTTTGGTTCCTGTTCCTGTTCGTGTGGTTGGAGAAGAGAGTTCGGAGTCGGCGGGAAAGAGACAACGCACGGCTTCTGTGTTTGATAGGCTAGAGGATCCATCGGCGGACCCTGCGCAGCAGAGCCGTGGGTCCCAATGAATATTTTGGCCCGTAACTGTCGCGGACTGGGGTTGGACGTGGCGGTGGGCGAACTTCGTGATCCGGTTAGATCCTACAACCCAGCGGTGGTTTTCTTAAGTGAAACAAAAATGAAAGGGAAGGCAATGGAGAAGATCAAATGGAGTTTGGGGTTTAAGTATGGAGTGGTTGTGGATTGTGTTGGGAGGAGTGGTGGACTTGCTTTGTGGTGGCGTGACGAGGTGGAGGTATAGGTGAGACCTTGGCGCCAGTATTACCTAGATGCAAACATCACATATGAAGGTAAAACATGGAGGTTTTCTGGTATATATGGAGAACCGAGGACGGAGCTACGATCAAAGACATGGGAGGTACTCAGATATTTAAAAAGCCAAGATGATCTCCCATGGATCTGTGTGGGAGATTTTAATGAGATCACTCGTCAAGAAGAACAATTAGAGGGTAACCCGAGAAGTGAGGCTCAAATGACTGCGCTCAGAGACTGTTTGTTATCTGTGGCGCACGAAATAAGTTATCTGTGGTGCACGACGTAGTTATAGCCCCTATATGGGGTGTCCCCCTAAACTTACCTGTGGCACGCGAGGTGGGCTATCTGTGGCGCCCGAGACTGTGTGCCACAGGTAAGTTGGGTTACCTGTGGCGCCCGAGCCGTGCGCCACAGATAGCACTTATCAGTGGCGTGCTAGTAGTGGCGCACGCTCGGGCGCCACAGATAGCCAAAAATCATGCGCCACAGGTAGGCTTTTCCCTACTAGTGACATGGGCTTTTCTGGCTATGAATTCACTTGGACAAACAAAAGGGAAGATCTTTATAATATTCAGGTTCGGTTAGATAGAGCCACGGCGACGGCGCCGTTCCTCGAGTTGTTCCCGACCTCCCAAGTTGAACATGTATTCAGAGAAACATCAGAATATATGGCCCTTGTGATACAGATTCATGAGGAGTTTCCAACTCAACAGCGAGCTGGCCCTAGAGAGTTCCGTTTTGAAGAAATGTGGACTAAGAACGAAGGATATGAAGATATGTTTAAAGAGGCATGATAGAATGGGAGTTGTCGAGGTATTGGTAACGTAGGTCCGTAGTGGGTAGCCATGCGAATCGTAGAGATCGTGGGGTAAGACGTAGAGGGCTCCGGTGACGGGATTGCACACAAAGGTTTACCCAGCTTCGGATCTCACAACAGCGGCGAGATCCTATGTGCTACTATAATTCACTAAGGCGAATATGTGTACATGTTACAATGAGGTTGTAAAGCGTAGCCCCTGAGGCTCCTGGAAGGCCGGCTTATAAAGGCGCCGTGCCTTTCCCTACAAGGAAAGTCTTAACCGACCTAGATCCTGAGTCCTAAACTAACACGGCTGGAACCCTAACTTGCTCCGTAAGACGGACGTTCTCCATGCCTTCGTCTTGGACTTCACTAAGCCGGCCCTGGGCTTCACCTTGCGATTCTGCCCTTTGGGCCATCCGGCAAAGCCAGCAGGCTTTGCCAGTGGTGGGCCACCCTGGTGGGCCAGGTTTTATCCACCGTGGTTGGTACACCCGTTCGGCATATCCTCCACATGAGTGGTGGTGAACCTGGTATCAATGGACTCTGGGGACGGCTCCATGGTGTCTCCAAGGATATGCAACGATGAATTTACTCTTCTTTTCGTTCTGTCCGTGCAGAAATAAAACGGCTGCGGGCTAAGTTGGAGACCGCTCGCTTGACAGCAAGGGAGGCGAGAACAACACTGGAGATAAAGGATATCGAAATGAAGCTCCATGATATATATGAGAAGAAATCATGTTTAAGCAGAGATCTCGCTAGGATTGGCTGAAGGCAGGAGATCGAAACACAAAATTCTTCCAAAACAGAGCGTCTCAAGACGCAAAAATACAATTCGGTTTTTGAAAAAGGAAGATGGTACTGCTTGTAGCAATAATGATGGGATGAGAGCTATGGCACAAGCCTTTTATCACTCTCTGTACACTTCAGAAGGATCAAGCAACAGTGAGCAGATTTTAAATCTAATCGATCTGCTAGTTTCGGAGAGGATGAACAATACTCTGACGGCGGATTTCTATGATCGAGAGATTGAAGAAGCCCTTTTCCAGATGGGGCCCATGAAGGCGCCTGGGCCTGATGGGCTCCCGGCCTTGTTCTATCAGCGACACTGGTCGTTCTTAAAGGACTTTGTGTGCTGCGTTGTGCGGGACTTTTTGGAAGGGAAAGAATGCCCTGAAGATTTCAACAATACCGTGCTAGTACTCATTCCAAAAGTTGCTGCCCCGAATATGTTGACATAGTTTCGGCCCATTTCCTTGTGTAACGTCCTATATAAGATCGCCTCGAAGACCTTGGCGAACAGATTAAAGAAGATTCTTTCAATCTTAATTTCAGAGGAACAAAGAGCATTCGTGTCGGGCCGGCTGATCACAGACAACGTGTTCGTTGCTTATGAATGTGTTCATGCTATCAAAACACGGAAAAGGAAAGAAGCCTCTATGTGCAGTCAAGTTAGACATGATGAAAGTGTATGACAGGGTCGAATGGTGCTTTCTTGAGGAAATGATGTCACGGATGGGCTTTTCTCAGACCTGGATTGATATGGTGATGTGATACATTAAGACGGTCCGTTTCTCGGTGAAATTGAATGGGGGAAGTCTGATGTTTTCACCCCAACTAGAGGGCTCCGATAGGGAGATCCACTCTCACTATACCTATTTCTATTATATGTTGAAGGCTTTTCTGCACTTCTTCGGCAAGCACAACAAGAGAGGAGGATCGAGGGAGTCAAGTTTGGTTTGGAAGGCCCAACTGTCACACACCTACTCTTTGCTGACGACAACGTCGTGTTCTTAGAGGCAAGTGTGCAAAATTTACATGCTCCAGGGTTGTTCTACAGAATTATGAGGTGAGCTCGGGAGCAGCGTTCATCTCTTAAGGACGCCATTGGTATTTCGTGTGAGGCTCTTTTAGAAAGATATTTGGGCTTGCCAACGGTAGTTGGAAAATCGAAGAACGGGGCTTTCAAGCACTTACCAGAGAGATCATGGGGGGAGGTGAAGGGTGGAAGGGGCAGGGTCTGTCAAAAGCAGGTAAAGAGGCCCTCGTTAAATCAGTTTTACAAGCGGTACCCACTTACACTATGGGGTGTTTCAAGTTGACAAAGTCGATGTGCACCAAGTTCACTTCAATATCCTAAAAACAAATCGAATCAAAATCATGGATTTACCACGACCTCGGTTGTGACTCCATAGATAAAAATAAAAAAATTATATCTTCGAGACCATTGAAAAAGGGCATTGAACGAGAAACAAATCGTCCACAGATAATAAAACTATCATATGCCTTGGAAGTGACATGGGGTGCTCAGAAATGGTTGAAGTAATTGAATAGGAGGATCACTATGACTATAGCCCTTGGTATAGTTCCTAAAGAAGAAAATGATCTATTTGATACTATGGATGACTGGTTACGAAGGGACCGTTTCGAGTTTCTGGTGGGGTGCGGCCGATGGGCAAAGGAAAGTGCATTGGATTAGTTGGGAAAAGATGTGTGCAACTAAAGGCAGAGGAGGAATGGTCTTCAGAGATTACACTGATTTGAATCAAGCGCTGCTTGCTAAGCAAGCATGGCGGGTCCTCACTAGGCCAAACACGTTGTGTGTGCGGGTCCTCCGAGCGAGATACTTCAAGGATGGAGATTTCCTCAAAGCAAATTGTCCGTGCAATGCGTCATATACTTGGCGGAGTATCCTGCATGGTAGAGAGCTACTGAAGGAGGGACTCATATGGAGGATTGGAGATGGTGTTAAGGTATCGGCTATGCAGCAAAACTGGATTCCAAGAGCTAGTGCACAAAGGCCCTTGGGTCTAAGAGAGGATCAATAAGTAGATACAGTTGCAGAGTTGCTACTGCCGGATGGCCAGGGTTGGAATGTCGATAAAGTGAAGAATACTTTCTATGAGGTGGACAACGAGGATACACTGAAAATTCTTGTAGGTTGTGCTGGAACAGAAGATTATCTTGCATGGAACTACACCAAAAAACGGGATATTCAGTGTTAAATCCGCTTACCACCTTGCGAGTCATTTGAAACTGATGAAGGCTGGCAGGGCAAGTGCTTCTTCAACTTTTGAGAAGCACAAAGGTTGGTTGGCCATTTGGGCCGCTGAAGTGCCACCCAAAGTGAAAGTTCACATTTGGAGGCTGGCTAAGAATGGGCTTGCGGTGGAACAGGAGCTGCAGCGAAGAAAAATAAAACTGAGTATCAAATGCATTGTCTGTAACAGAGATGAATCACTACTGTACCATTTCTGGAGGTGCCCTCACGCCATCAGAACTTGGGAGCTGGTTACAGAGAAGACTGGGATGCAATTTGGTCCCCCACCTGACCTGGCACATGATCACCGGGAGTTGACACATTGGCTTCTGGATTGGATTGGCCGGTTAAGCGAGCAAGAGACGGCGATGGCGTTCATGTTTATATATCATATGTGGCTGGCAAGGAATGATGCTAGGGACAGAACACAGATCGAAGACCCCCAAGAGACGGGTGGACGAATAGTTCATCTTGTGGAGGAGTGGAGAGAGATCAACACTCCTATATCTAGCACAAAGCTACCCTCGCAGGCGGAGCACTGGCTCCCACCGATTGAGGGGTGGCACAAGGCGAATGCAGATGGAGGCTTTATTCAGGAATCCGGTTACGGTGGAGGTGGACTGATTATCCGTGATCACCATGGTGAATTCGTGTCGGGTTATTGCCATTTTTTCCCTGCCGTCTCTGATCCGGAGAGAGCCGAGCTGCTAGCGTGTAGACAAGCTGTTGGTCTAGCTAAGGAGAGGGGTATCGGGAGACTGGTGTTGGAGACATACTGCCTCTCAGCCGTCACGAAACTGAAGAATGAGGAGCTGGACAGATTAGCTCATGGACCTCTAGTGGAGGAAATCAAGAAGCTACTGAAGGAGTTCAACGACCATGACGTGCGTCATATGTTAGGCGAACTGCAAATGAAGCTGCGTATAAGTTTGCTAAGGACGGCTGCATGAATAAATTGTGTAAAAGTCTGGGTAGGGGTACCCCTATGTACGCTATGAACCTTGGGACTTCCGAGGGTGTTGGTTTTTAATACAGTAAAAGACAGCCTTTAAATCTCAAAAAAAAAAGTGTCTTGCCATACAAACAATTACATGTAGTCTAATTTTTTTTGAAGGAGGTGGTGATTTTACTTTTAAGGAATTTGGTTGATCTCAAAAGATTAAGGAAGAAAACGAAATGCTGCGATAAAGCGTCTCTTCGTGACGCGATGGGCCGTTCAGTCGTCGTTCCAAGAGAAGGGGAAATCGGCAGCTGCCAGCTCGGGGTGTGCGCGCTCTCGCCTGGTGCCGACGTCTCCGGCACCACCGCAGAACAGGACCCGGCCTCCACAGGCGGCGGCGGCGATGGGTAACTCACAGGCTTCTTCATCGTCTGCCTCCTCTGCCCGCTTCGTCATGGCCTCCAGGTATCACGGCATCGACCGAACAACCGCCACGGCAGCTCCTGCTTCAAACCCCACAGCAATTCGCTAGCCTCGTGTCGTGATCTCATCGCTCCGATCCCCCTCAACTTTCTCAGGGCCTTCTCGAAGCAGGCGCTGGACGACCTCCGCGGGCACTTCACCTCGCTCGCCGCGCAGTCGGGGACCCAGGGCCGCGCCATCTCTCGCCCCGTCTTCCTCGTGAGCTCGCACGCACTCCGCATAATTTTGCAACTGCGATTGGATTGGATTCGGATGGATCTGGGATCTGGTCTCTAATGGGGAGTGGTCTGTCTTCCGCAGGAGTATTTCGGGGTACGTGGGGCGCTCGGTGATAGGCTATTCCAGTTGGTGGCCAAGGAGGGCAGCGAGGAAGATGGAGTCACCTTCGAGGGTTTGATCGTTGCCAAAGTTGGTACCCTTGTTCTGCACCTTGATTAAATTCGTTCCTTTTTTGTACATATCCAGTGGTCTTAGTGCACTCTGGCTGCATTTGTAGTTTGTAGCAATCGAAGAAATGCAATGCGAGTTTAATGTTTGTATGTAGTGTGCTATTTGCGTTGCTTTTGCATTGATAAGGTAGATGTGTGTTTCTACTTCCAATGCTGTATGATACTGGGGATTTGCTATATCTTAGGGTTGATTTTCACTTGTAGTTTTTTGTTGTTGTTGTTGTCTTTATATTGAAATTGACTAGGTAGTTTTTATTGCATACTTGTGCTCTTAGTTTGGTTGGATACATCTACAGACTACTTCTACTGCTTAAACCTTAGGTTTTTCAGAAAGAAAACAATTTCGTATTTTGTTGTTCTTCAGTTTTATGCTAATTTAGTCCATTTAACACGTAGTGACCTTCACATACTTGATTAATTTAAATAACACAAAGCTCTCCTTCCAACGTTTAGAAGGTTTTATGATGCCATATGCCTTGCTAGGTTTTCTCTTTTATATTTCGTTGTTTAATATCCCTTTCTTTATAACAGGCAACATATGAAAGGGGAACTCGAGATGAAGCTGATGAGTTCATTTTTCAATTGTGCGATGTTATGGGAGATGGTGCCTTAACAAGGTATTTCCTGACTGTGCTAGCAAGAACTGATATTACTTACCATATTTTGGTATGTCATTTGTGAGTATTTACATCCTGAGCTAATGAGTTTGTTTATGCTTTAAAAAGTTGCTACTTTGGATTACTTTTGCAATGAATCTATCTGTCTTAGTTTTTTAGGCCTTCAGGTTTTACTTGATAAACCACTTACTCACGCGTTTTCTCCTTCATGCATTGCCAGGTCTGACTGGAATCTGTATTGGCATCCATTTGTGAAACCATATTTGCAGATAACAAGGAAGCCAGGGAAGGTTCGAACAAAAGGACGTTTGAAGCATTTCTCAGCTCTGCAGTATTTTCAACTGATGCTGAAGGGGGCTCAGAGAAGTCTATGTCATTACCAGACTTTAGAAACTGGTGTATTATCATGCCATCACTCAGGAAGTTCCTCGGAAGTTTGTTGATGCCCCCTGATTCAGGTCTGTGGTATCATTCTGCTGATTTTCCAAAAAAAATGGCGGTGTATTCCTTGTAGCTGCATCATGACCAAAGCGTGCTCCTATTTATTGCATTTGGATAAACATGCTGTAGATGGTCAAATATGTTCTTGCTTTTCTTTAAAATGCCCCCCACTCCCCCGCTCTCGAGAATTCACTCTGTCCTAACTCAATCAATGAGTAAGAGTGAAGTTTGTGGTATCTGCATTCCCACAGTCTCACTGCTCTGAAGCTGGTGGTCTAGTAGAAGCCATCTGCTTCATAGGCAGTATTAAGCACCAAAGTATCTCTTATACATGCGAAAGAAGCAAGACACATAATTTGATGAACATTTACTGATCCTGAGGTACTGAACACACCATTAACCAGAGTTTCAAGACCTTAACAAATCAAATAATCAGATGGACCACTCTTGTCAGTTCTAGACTTCTAGTTTCAAACATCTCAGCCTTGTTAAATCTGAAATTACGAGGCTTCTGTTGCAGTTATTTCCTATTTTAGGGCATGTCTAAATCTGAAATTACTCTTATACCTTGGTTATTGTTATTGAAGATTGTAGACATGATGCTGTTGCCAAGAGGCTAAATATGTCTTCAATAACACATCAACAATATATGATCTGTCTTCAATAACACAAATTAGAAAAGATCACTTCAACAATCTATGATCCGTGCTACATATAGGCAATTTAACATGTCCATTCAAATGGGATCTCAAAAGTGTACAACTGGAATTCTGGAAGTAATATATAACTCAAGTTATATTCACTTGTTAGCTGAGAGTTTGTGACATATCCTATTTGGCAGCGACAAGGTTCTCTTAAGCGTTAGGTGTTGAATGAGCGTTTTGCCTCTCTTTTTCCCTTTTCTGAAGGATTAAACCACTAAGCGCACGTTTAAGCACAGTTATGGCTTTTCTGAAGGATTAAACCACTAGGCGTTTTGCGTCCGCTCAGCGCCTAAGCAAGCTTAAGCGTGCGCTCAGGCGCGCTTTTTATAACCTTGGGCAGCGATGGAAGAGAGGGAATAGGAAATCAGAATGGTATTACTACCATGGGCGGCAGCATGAGATACAAGGGGCATGTACTTTTACAGTTGTTAACTTGCTATTGCACAAGTCTGAGTGTTGCCAACAAGGTATTTGGTGTCTGACTACTCTGCTGGAATAAGTTGGTTAGTGGCTGCAGATGACCTTGGTATAGGAAGCCTCTATCGCCCTACCTGAAGATTGACATGTCAGCCTGTACACGAGAGCCTCTCTCCTTTTTAAGTTTATGAAAGCATCTCTCTATCTTTATTCGTGTTCAGTTGTTCCACGTGAGCCTAGAAACATCATTCTAATCCCACCCATTGGTGAACTACCACGCTTGTTTTTACCTTTAAAAAAATATTCATAGGTTTCGGTGCATGCTATCTTTACATACATGTTGAAGTATATGTGGATTTCCCTTCTCCATCAGTTTGGACTTCGGTTCTACTAGTGCATGAAACTTAATATGGTATCCCAAGTTTTTGGGCTCTAAGTCTCAGCTTTCGCAAAGTAGATAAAAACATTGCTTACTCTCCACGTTTAGGCCTTATCGAGCCACACGTGAGAGGGTGTATTGAAGTATATGTGGATTGCCCAACGTTCTCCATCAGTTCGGACTCTTGGTTCTACTGGTTGGTGCATGAAATTTAATTCATGTTTGATCCTCTAACATGTTGAATCGTGTTATTTTGTAGGCAGAGCTGGCTTCCAAGTACCACTACTTCATTATCCAGATAACATCTCCACTGATTTGCTACTTTTAAATAAAGAATATGCTTGGCATATAGGAGGTGGCTTTTCTCAACATGACGTGCAAGAGTGGAGGCTTCTATATCACAGTTCTCTTCATGGACAAAGCTTCAGCACTTTCTTGGGCAATGTAACGTGAGTACTCTTGAATATTATATTCAAAGATCAATCTTTAATTGAACCTATCACGAAGGACTATTATGTAATGCGACGCAACTAGTTTTCTACCCATAAAGCATGATGATTTAAGAAAATGTCCTGCATGGTAACAGTCATTTTGATGTCAATGCTCACTATATACAGTTATATGCTGGGAAAAAGCTTGCCAACTTTATGCCGTGACAGTTCTTTATGTGAAGATCTTTTTCACTGTGTACATAAATTCTGCGCACTTATTATTTTTATAGGAATGGAGATGCACAGACTGTTCTAATAATCAAAGATACAGAAGGTTCCATTTACGGTGCATATGCATCACAACCATGGGAAAGGCACAGCGATTTTTATGGTGACATGAAGACATTCCTTTTCAAATTATATCCTGAAGCGTCCATTTTTCGCCCTACAGGAGCAAACAAAAATTTACAATGGGTATGTGTATCTTCTCTTCGTTTTATTTATTAATGTATTGTCGTTCATCATAGCAAAAGTGACGTTGGAGCGATTTTACATCATTAGCTCATTTTGACAGTGTGCTACAAACTTCACCTCTGAGAGTATTCCGAATGGTATCGGCTTTGGAGGCAAGCCGCATCACTTTGGCCTTTTCCTATCTGCTGGTTTCGATCAAGGGCACTCATTTACCTCCAGCACATTCACCGGTCCTCCCCTTTCCAACACAAGCAGATTCAGGCCAGAAGTTATTGAATGTTGGGGGATACAAATGAAGGGATCACTTGATGAGAAACCAGAGCTCGTCAAGGGTACAGTTCTTGAGAGATTCAAGGAGGATCGGAACATGCTGAAGCTGATCGGTATGGCCAGTGCAAGTGACTGATCACTGAAAATACAGAATAGCAGATATTTGGAGATTCTGTACAGGACATTTTACGGGAAATAATACTCATTTCTGCATATATAATCGATGGTCCTGAGTTTTAGCTCTTCAAACTTTTTATTTCATCCCAAAGTGACACGGGTTTAGCTGCATGGAGTTGTTGGTTTATACTGTATATATAGATCCATGCCGTACTTGTGTCCCCAATTGAAGAGCAAGGGAGGAACCGATTGTTAATTTGTCAATATCGATCTTCGAAAACTAGCTGCTGAGCAAGTGATGTATGTAATGTGCTTCAAAATTATACTATCGGTTTAACATGAATTGAGGTGGACAAAGAATGATTTGGTAATGTGTCGCTCTTTTTGGCCGTCGCCGATTGTACTGGAGATGCAGCATGATGCATTGTATATTTATATGCGACGTCCACTGCTACTTGTACATACATGTTGGTAGCATGATACAGTTATACTACTCAACAGTTGCACTGAACGGCATAGATCATTGATACAGTCCGTTGTACAGGTACGTGTATCTTGGTATTACCGAAATGTTTGTCCGTAATGTTCTACTCATACACTACAGTGGGTGGATCTTTATGGGTTCCGCAAGTCTTGCCACACTACTGTAGTGTTTCCAGGTAGCTAACACTTGGTACGCATATAGGATTTCGCATTTCAACCAACTTCTAGATTAAGACTTAGTAAGCACTATATATGTACTAGTCATGCATAGTTCGTTTTAGCTAAATGTCCTATAAATGTTGGATAGCACACAAGCCAATATAGGCGCACCGCAACCGATTCTATCTATTGATTTGGTATATTCTCAGCGCCTTCCCTGGTTGTCTAGGTGCCTCGACCTTTGCTTGTTCATATCCCCAATCTGATGGAATCATCACACTGCAAAGATTGCAATATTAGCACAGTGATAGTATTAGACCATGCAACTGGAGACACCATATGTTCAGATTGCGGCCTTGTACTGGATAGCCATTATGTTGATGAGAAACCTGATTGGGGTACTTCTACCCACTCTGCATTCAAAGATAATAATTATGACCCTATATCAGAGTCCACGAGCAATCTGAACTCAAAGCACAATTCTACCACACTTGTGAGACTAGAGCAAAGAACGTCTGATAACCACCACTCACTTCGTGGCAATATAGACGCTGCATATAATTACATAACTGATATGGCTGACAGGTAAATTCACATCCCTATGCGAGTCTTAGTTTTTTTTTTAGCAATATGGTTGTCATCTTTATCTATTAAAATCATCTATTGTGTATATGTGTGAACTTTAAGCTAGTTACATATCTTATACTTGTAGTATATCACAGAACTAAATGTATAAATTGCATCTTTAATAGGTTGGGCATTGTTGATAGCATAAAGCTTGAGGCAAAAAATCTATACATGAAAGCAAATGATCTTAAGCTATTTAATGTAAGGAAGAAACATTCAGTGTACGCTGCTTGCTTGTACATAGCATGCAGGCAAGCTAACAAGGCTCGAACTATAAAAGGTAAGTTTATGAAGAACATCTTCTATGGGTTTTCATATATTTTTGATTTTTTTTCTTTATATAATAAACAGAGATTTGCACCGTCACAAATGGAGTTACAAAGAAAGAGGTTTCTCGAGCAAAAGATTTACTAGTACAACATATTGAAGAGAAAAAGGGTGAATGCATGGGGATCAATAGTGTTCTTCCTAGAGACCTTGTGGTAGTTATTTTCTTACTTCATGCCAACCTAACTGCGATGAATTTTTTCACCAACAGCACTAATTTGTTTTCTATGAGACGTTAGTAATTAGTATACATATCTTCAGGTTAATACCATTCTGTTAACTTTTTACCATATTACTCACAACTATGCAGCGTCGTTTTTGTTCAACACTTGGCATGTCAAATCAAGCAATACAAGCTGCAGAAGAAGCAGCTAATCGAGTGGAGAGACTTGATATAAGGTATGCACTTTCAAGTACATAAATTACATGGTTTAATCAATGTATGTATATCTATATTATATCAATGGGCATGAAACAATCTTTAGATATAAGTTCATCGCAAGACATTCCAATGATGCATGGAAATTAAATCTTAAATTACTGAACTAGCTTAATTGTGAAACTAGATGACTCATCATGTTCTTACTTTTTTTTTCATTCCCAAATCATATGCTTATAGCTCAAGTACATTTTCAGGAGGAATGCTATATCAATAGCTGCAACTATAATATATTTAATATCAGAATCTTCTATGGAACCACGTGACAAAGTTTCAATTAAAGGTATTAGATTGTCAACATGTAAGTATTATATATGTATGATCGCTTTGAGTATGTTGAATTTATTCTTACAAGATTTGTTTTGCAGATATATGCTTAGTTGCGGGATTAACAGAAATTACTATCAGATATTGCCACAGAGAACTCTATAGTCACGCTTCATGGCTCTTGGAAACGTACTCAACGGGAAAGAAAAAACAAATATAGTCGTTAATTAGTGTGCCAACGATTTTTTTTTTACAGACATATTTAAATAGAAGATATGTTACTATTCAATTGACATAAATTATGTACATTGAAGACTACTATGACTTTTAATGCAATGACGCACATTTTCACAAATATGAAAACATTTATTGTCTTGTACATTCAATATATCTAGACTAATATAAAAAGAGAGAGAGTGGCTGATCCAAATAGCATCAGCCCTACGATCGCTTACATCTAACGTATCAGAATCCTCCAATGATGTATCCACTTAAGTCGTACCCCCGTAGTTACTACCGTTGATTTTGTTAATCTAATGGTCTAGATTAGCCCAATGTTGTAGCACAGACACAAAGCAGCAGCGCAGGCTATCCCGCAGGAAACCGCCTCCCATCACGATCTCCCCGAGGCCTCCCCACGCAACGCCCCTATCCACGCTCCTCTCGCCGCCGTTCCACACGCATGCCGTCTTCCCGGCATGCCGATCCCCCATTCCCCGAGCCCCTTCCTCTCCCCCGGACGCGTCGCTCCTCTCGCCGCCAGCGGTGATGCCGCTACCCCGCCCCACCTGGTGACACCGCCTGCCCGTGACAGCACAGCCTCCGGTCCGCCGTTCCGCACGCAGGATTTCGATGTTCTCCACACGATCCCTCTAGCACCAGCGTCCATCTAGATGTCTTACAGTTTTCTTGCCTTCTTCTTGTCGTGCTATGAGTGACGATATGATCCAATAGCAAAAAGTTCTGTTGTAATCAGGGTACAGGTATATACACAACTCCAGAATTGTGTATGAACTATCTAGAGTTGTCTGTGCTGACGGAAGAATTGACCACTTGCAGCGTGCTTCCCAGGCCAAAGCTTTCGCTGCAAATCAAAGATTTATTGTTGCTGTGTAGAAGGCATTGAAAAATCATCCCGGAAACAAATACGATGCGACAGAAGAAGAGTCTCATAAGCTGGACCGATGTCTTCTCTTCCTCTTGTGCTGATACTGAAATACTTGGTGAGTTGGTGTACAATTTTAGATAGGAACGGGTAGGCCTACATGTCCCTTCTATATAATTGGATCTTTTGAGTCTTGTATAGATGTATCAACAATTCTATTTCAATATCATTTGATTTTGAGCCCCCAAGCTGATCTGGAAACAACTAAGTATATTTCTGAATAATATAGTGATTGGGAGCCCCCAAGCTGATCACGTATCAAGCTTTTCATGTCAATTTTTGGAGAACAACCGATTACAGCAGGTATGAATATTTGTTGCGAATTCCATCATGGTTTAATAGGCTCATCTGCTTGTTCTGCTTGGCACTGCTGCTTTGTTACAACTCGCTAAGCCTTCATGGCGAGGGGTGCTGCGAGGAACATCCTGTTCGATATGTTCCGCACCTTCTACTTCAAGCTTGTTACCAAGCTGAAAGACACTCTTGATCCGTTTTGACAGTGCGAGGATGATGTACCAGAACGTCAAATAGCTACACAATTATTAAGTGTATGGTTGAATGTTGTTACTTCTGTTACTAATAATGCCCTTGTATTTCACGGCCTGCTGAGTGTGCTAGAGAAGCACATCTTCCCGACCTGGTGTTTTTCTTGGGTATTGTGATGTTGTGCCTTGTGTGTGTAGTGTTGTTGAAGGTTGAATTTGCACCAGCTCATAATATCGGATAATATAAGTACTTATTTCATTTGGTTACAATTATACTCTCATCATATATCACGTGCATGTGCATGTGCTCTGTTACCATATGATGAAGCCTTTCTGGTTCACCATCTATAACTGAATAAAATAGTACTGATCAGAATAGTCCTTTTTTGACATTAAAGTGATAGCATATTATGTGGTTAAAATATATATGTATATAGGTAACTGGTGGATAGTTTGACACTTATAGTTGCTTCTCCATACTTTCTTGATTTTGCAATGTTTCATGTGATCTAATTGACTTCAAGTTAGCTTTATCCTGCGTACCTATAGTGGTGATCTGACTTGTGTCGTACTAACCTTTACTTTTACAAAACTTGCCCACATTTCAGTAGTCAATATTATGTTTATGTTTACTGGCTCACTGCATACTTTCCAGATAGCACATCAACACAGTAATTCGGCTGGAAATGATCGTATGTAGCAGATATATTGGCTCACAGCCTTAACATTGCTATAATGATCGTATGTTTTTCCGCTGGAAATATGGATAAGGAGGGAAGATACAAAAGTATTAAATATTTGATTATTTTGATATATGTGAAATATCAAATTATGGACATCACCTTTCCTTTTGGTAATTTATTTTATTTTCGTGGTAGCAGATAAGGGAGTGTGGATGTTGTGCTTATAAAAATAAAGTGAAGAAGTTGAGGTTCTCAAGGTTTGCTTTAAATTACTGGGCTTTATTCTGGATGTTAATTTTCTTTCAAGCTCAAGAAAGTTGCCCATGTACCGTGTTGATTTCATATCCTTTGATGGTGCAATAGCTTAATATGCAGTCAAACTTTTTTGCTGAATTACATCAATCTATTATCTCCCGCCACTACTACAATATGCAAAGTGCCAGTATATTGTAATCTATCCTCTGAAACTCTTTTTAAGGTCTAGGACAAGTAGCAGAGCGGCCTTCCCTTGGACCTGTTGGACACTGATCTCTCCAAATTCAGCAACTAGGAGGTGGTCAGAGTGATCCATGACGTGGTCATCTGCACCCAGGGAGCACCTAAAACTGAGTTAATGGCACCCGCAGTCACGCAACTCGTCACGTATGTGCACTTAAGTCACACTTCTCCAAAACGTGATTTTTTGGTCACACATCTGGACAAGTGGGTGCACGGTGGTCTCTGGGCCCACGTGTCAGACCGTTTTCCGTTGCGGGAGTGCTGACATGGACAAGTAATTTTGCAGAAAACCCCCTGTATTTTTAGATATTTCGCAAAATGGTCCTCCTAATTTTACAAAATGGTCCTTCTAATTTTGTACCATTTTGTAAAATTATATTACTCCAGGGGGTTTTCTGAAAATTTACCGTCCAAAACGGACTGACACGTGGGCCCAGAGACCTGCGTGCACCCACTTGTCCAGATGTGTGACCAAAAAATCACGTTCTGGAGAAGTGTGACTTAAGTGCACATACGTGATGAGTTGCGTGACTGCGGGTGCCATTAACTCCCTAAAACTGAACACTTGGCATGCTCTGCTTATAACGTATGTGTAAGACTGAATGAAGGAATATACAGTGCTAAATTCAACTAACCTGATACTACCCTCTATTTATCTTCACAGTTTATTCTTTCCACTATTGTTATGGTAGATGCTGTCACAATAATCTGTTATGGTCGATGCTGTCATAAGAATCTGTAAGTTCCTGACTGCAAGAATAGGGGCAGCTTCTGATTATGTCACATGGAGGACTTACGGTGAATGATGGCCACTAGAAAGGAGGAAAACAAGAGGAACAAGCGGCGGGGAAGTTGTGCATTTGTGTATTGCTTGACCTTTTAATAAATTGGTTTTTCTTATACTTCTCTGTTGTCTAGATAAGTATATTACTACGGATTGGTATAACAAACTGTTGATGATATGTCTACTGTAACATGAAAATAAATCCTGATTACATGAACTTGCCTTATCTTATAATGAAACTTTGGGATAGCTTATGCAACATTAAGGTCTTACTGAAAATTACATGGAAAAATATTGATTGTGCTTCGAATTTGTGATTATATTCATTGAGGTCTTTGCATCTTAATTGTTTAATCGGATATTGCGTCCAGTTTTGTGTAATTTATTGTCGATATTTTTTTTGGTACGCACAATTATATTGCATTTTTTGGAACTAATAAATGCCAAATGATGCATGGGTTTCCTGTATTTGTTTCTTACAATGTAGCTAGGAGAATTTTAGCGTTTGAACTAACATATACTAACAACAGAATATAAAAAATAAAAATGTGTGATTTAAAATGGGAGATCATTTAAAATAGGCTTATTCACGAAGTGGACGCCACATAGCCATTGGTAATTATGTGCCCTTGATTTTGGTGGAGATCTTTTGATCCTGAGCTCCAATGATCCCTTCTGTCTAAAAAATTCGAAAATCATATTTATAAATTTTAAAAAAAATCAGAAAAATTAAATTATGTGTTCTCATTTTTCAAAATACTGATAATAATTAGGACCACAAATCAAATTATGCTTTCAACTTTAAATTCATTATGTTAGTATTTTTTGTGTCCACATATGTTATTTGGTCAACACGTGCATTGCACGTGTACAATTACTAGTTCGTAAAAGGTGCACATATTAATGCACGTGTACAATTACTAGTTCGTAAAAGGTGCACATATTTTATATTAAGACTCTCATTGTGTAATACTTCAACCTAACAATTCAACATCGTACTTGCTTCGCAAATATTATGAACCTACATATATAAATCAATTTTTTTTAGATAAAGATATAAATCAAATTTGTGTGTTAAAAGGCATACATATACAATTTAGGAAGACACTGAAGTAATGGCAGAGCTTAGTTGAGGCCAAGGGGGGCTGTGCCCCTTCAGCTCAAAGAACTCCTATAAATAATGCTACCGCTATGTCGCCAAGCAACCGACTCCGACAGGCGACAACACGAGGCGCAGCGGCCGTGAAGCAGCCCGTGCTCGTGCTCGGCGACGCCTCAAACGCATGCATAGCATTTTGCACCGTCGATCTCTCCGGCCCAAGCCCAAGCCCTGCACGTACGACTTGGTATCGAAATCACTAATTAAAGGGTTCCCTTCCGGAAGGGAACCGCGCGTGCGCTCCGCGCGTGACAAGTGTCGCCATCTGGTTAGCCGCGTGCGTCGTCGGTTCCTTCCGCGCGCGACACGCGTCGTTCTGTCCTCGCCCGCCGGTTCCTATCGGGCGGGTTTTTCGTGTTAATGGTTCGGGTTAGACATACCGATTCGTTTTTTTTTTCCCTTTCTCCATTTCCTTGTTCTTTCTATCGCGTTGCGTCTTCTCTGGCGGAAGAGGGTGACCTACCGTGATGGTCGTCGCCGGCGGCGCATGTGACGGAGGCGACTTGTTCTTTACTGGTTTCCGGCGAGGTTGCCGGCGAGGAATTGCGTTCCCTTTTTCCCTTTTTCCCTTTCGTTGATACTATCGTGTGTCTCGTATCTGGCGGAATCTGGGTACCGTACCGTGATAATCGCTGCCGGCGGAGCGTGTGACGGCGGCGACTTCTCCTGTACTGTTTTCCGGCGAGGTTTCTTCTGAGGAATTTTGTTCCGTCTTTTTCCCTTTTCCCCTTTTTCTATGTGAAAACTCAGGAATCGTAACTGTTCTTTTACTCCTCGGATTCTATTTCTTGGTACCGATAATTCGATTTCCCGTCTTTGTTCTTCTTTAATTCATGTTTCCTTTAATCCGTCTTTGTTCTTCGTCCCTTTTTTCCCTTTTTACTTGTTAGATCCACTACAAAAAGTTGCATCCTTTTTCCGCCATTTTCACTTTTCTTTTTTCCCTTTGTCATTTTCGGGCTGGGAGTTTTCAGGGGAAGTTATGGGAGGGAGAATGCACTTTTAATTACAGTATGCGTCAACTTTTTGATAGATCTTTTTGGGGAAGTTGTGGTTTAACTTAGATATGTTTGAGCAGATTATGAAATGTCAGATTCGGTCATGCAATTTGAGATAGAAAAAAGATGTTCCTGCCTCTGTGGAAGTCTATATCTGCAATATGTTTCCTAGTTACATGCATGAGGAGGTAATTGTTTGAAACATTATGAATTTTGTATTTTTCAGATAAGAACTAAACTGAAGAAGATGTATAGTTATACATCTAAACTGTTAGCACAGCTGGTCTATCAAAAAGAATCCGAGCTTTCAGTGTTGATAGTGATATTTCTGGTTGTACTGTATCATCTGATGATGACAGTGATGGTAGCTGTTGTGAAAGTGAAAGTATGCTCTTGGATATTGAGTGTGTTTGTCTGTTCTTCTGTGTGCATTCTGAAAGTGATAGTTTGTAGTTAACGAATTTTGTTGATGTACTTCCAGGAGCAGGGCGTTGGTGTACATCTAGTACCAGCGCGTGTGTTCATCCAGGAGCATCGTGTACATCCAGTAGCAGCATGTTTGTACAGCCAGTAGTAATAGCAGCATGTTTGTACAGCCAGTAGTAGTAGCAGCGTGTACATTCGGTAGTAATGTGATGTACATCTAGTACCAGCATGTACATCAAGTAGCATCATTATGTACATCTAGCAGCAGTAGCATAGTGTACATCCATTGGACCCATATTTGTACATCCAGTAATAGTAGCAGCAGCGTGTACATGCGGTAACAGTGTGGGTGTACACCAGCGCGTCTGTACATCCAGTACCAGCGCGTCTGTACATCCAGTAGCTGTGTGAATGTACATCTAGTAGCAACATGTTTGTACAGCCAGTAGTAGTAGAAGCGTGTACATTCAGTAGCAGTGTGATGTACATCCAGTACCATCATGTACATCCAGTAGAATCATTATGTACATCGAGCAGCAGTAGCATACTGTACATCCATTGGACGTATTTTTGTACATCTAGTTGTAGTAGCAGCAGCGTGTACATGCAGTAGCAATGTGGGTGTACATCAATGTGGGTGTACATCCAGTAGCTGTGTTGTTGTACATATAGTACCAGCGCGTGTGTACATCCAGTAGCATCGTGTACATCTAGTAGCAGCATGTTTGTACAGCCAGTAGTAGTAGCAGCAGCGTGTACATTCGGTAGCAGTGTGATGTACATCAAGTGCCATCATGTACATCCAGTCGCATCATTATGTACATCGAGCAGCAGTAGCATAGTGTACATCCATTGGACACATTTTTGTACATCTAGTAGTAGCAGCAGCGTGTACATGCGCTAACAGTGTGGGTGTACATCAAGTAGCGGTGTTGTTGTACATCTAGTACCAGCGCGTGTGTACATTCAGTAGCAATGTGAGTGTACACCCAGTAGCAGCGTGTACATGCGGTACCAGTGTGAGTGTACATCAATGTGATGTACACCCACCCAGTAACATCGTGTACACCCTGGAACAACTAAATTGTAGATCCACTATCATTATGTTGTGTATCCATCCAATAGCATTAGCACTGTGTACATCCAGTAGTACTAGTAATTGTTGTCTACTCTCGTGACATTACATATCTTTTAGGAAATGTAGTAATATGAACGACAGAAATGTAATAATGGGTCTCTTGTGTTTTTTGTTTTGTATGAACTATTTTTATCTATTCCTCTGCCTCCTGTGAGTCTGGTCCTTGATCTCCAAATATCAGGTACTCAAATCCACATCTTATTCTGCCATTGTGATAGTGTGGCCCTCTGTTTGCTTGATTCTGTGTTGGAGTTGAGTAGTTGTTCTGTGTGTAACTTGTTCTGTTTCTTCTATTTTCGCGCTGTTGCGGCTGCTCGTCATGCTGCCTGTTTGCTGCCTCTTGTTGCTGTGGTGCAGTTTGTTCCTGCTGGCTGTTGTTTGTTTGCTGATTATTCTGTCTGTTTGCAGCTGCTTGAGCTTCAGCTTTCAGGATACTGCAAGATGTTCTCATGTGTCCCTTTACTTTGCAATGACTGCATGTTATGTTTCTTGCCCTGTTGCTCTTCTCTGACCCAGGCTTTGGTCTGTTTCCCCTGTTTGTACTTCTTCTCGTAATTATTGGTGGATCATGTAGCCTGTCATCTTCGTTATTGTGTATAGCTTCTTCTTCTGTTTCTTTCTCTTGCCCTGCCAGCACTGCCATCACTTTTGTTTTCATGTCTCGCATGCAATCCACCATCACCGTGTATGCTTTGTCTTCAGGACATGCTAGGTTGCATATTTCTGCCATGCTGCTCATTGCGCCTGCAAACCTTATAGCTTCCTCCGTGTTGGAAACATCCACAGCATCTCCAAGTGTTTGCAGTTCTAACTCGATATCTTTTCTCCATCTTGGAATGATAAAACTCTCTGGCAAGTGAGTTATTCCAAGTTGCACCATTACCCTGATTACATGGCAGCAGTGTATCCCATCTCTCTGCATTTTCTTGCAACTGCAGCTGAAATTCTTTTTTTCTTCGTCGAAATACACATCAAAGTATTTTCTTCTGAACTCCATTTTGTCATACTCGCTCACTCTCTGCAACTGGATGTGGCCTGGTGGTTCTGTTGTGTAGATAGCAAATGCAGTGCTGTTTGTGATTTCTATCTGGAATTTCAGGAATATGTCATGCGTGTATGCCTCAAGAGCCTGCTTCTCAAATGGATGGTGGGTAATTGTTTTCGCTGTTTTCAAAGTCGATTTCAGCTTCTTTTTGTCAAGAGCAGACAGACACTTGTCCTGTATGACTTCATATTGCTCCAGGAATTTTGTTATTGTGTCTGTGTTCCTGCTGTAGCATTTCCACATATTGTTTGTGCTTTCGCTACGTCCCGTGCTCGATGAGAATGGATAGAATCTATCCATGAAGTATGCTGGGACCCATCTGCTTCTTATTCTGTATAGTTTGTTTAGGTGCTTCTCTCCTTCTGCACCGTGTTTTTTGATGACATTTGTCCATGCTGTTTCAAATTCCTCTGGAGTGAATGCATTCTTTGCTGCAAATCTCAGGTCCTCTGAACAATTTGGGTGCGTTGCGAAGAATGAACCTTGTTTCTGGCTCATTTTTGTTACTATGTGATAGTAACAGTTTCTGTGCGTGGTGTTCTTCAGCACCTCCTGAATCGCTCTCTTCATTGCTTTATCTTGGTCCGTTATGATTGTCTCCGGTTCCTTTCCTCCCATTGCTTCAACAAATGTCTGCAGGACCCACTTGAATGAACCGATTTTTTCATCCTTGAGCAATGCAACACCAAAAAGCACCGTGGCCCCGTGATTGTTCACGCCAACAATAGGAACAAACGGCAGGTTGTATTTGTTGGTGCTGAATGTTGTGTCAAACGATATGTACTCACCAAATAACTTGTAGTTCATGACACACATTGCGTCCATCCAGAAAAGACTTCTTACCCTTTTCTGCTCGTCTTTCTCGATTGCGTAATAGAACCCAGGCACTTTTCTTTGCAGCGTTTTGAAACGCTCAAGGCAATGATCAATGTCATGGTCCTTCTCGATTTCAGTCTGGTGACTTTGAATGTTGCTCAAGTCGATTGCATCAAACGGTATGCTGCGGAATCTGCCCCTTATCTTCCGGAATATTAACATCATCTTTCTGGGTGGCAGGCGGCCCATCTGTAGGAGTTCAATTAGCTTTCTGTCTAGTGGAGTCATCCTCTTGTGACAGTGTGAGAACCTTATTAGATAATCCGTTGGTTCCAGCTCATGGTTGTGTTCCAGATTTACTTTCTTGATGAACCATCCTTTGTCCCACTTGTGCACCATTATATGTGCATCACACCCTGTCTTGACCAGTGTGGCTGTTCTCCTCTTCCTGGTAGGATTAACATCCATATTAGTCACCCCTTCTTTGTTGCATGTAAAATACTGGTAGTATATTTCGTTGTCCTTTCTTGATCTCTTGCTGCTGAACTTCTTTACTGAGAAACCTGATTTTCTTGCATAGAGTGCATATCTGTAGAATGCGTCTCTCAAGGACTTGAAAGTTTCACCTTCCTTTGGGATTGTTGCATTGATTATCTCATCAACTGCTGGATAGCTGTCCGCGTCAAACATTTTGTCC
Organism: Poa pratensis; assembly: GCA_947311845.1. Classification (NCBI taxonomy): domain Eukaryota; kingdom Viridiplantae; phylum Streptophyta; class Magnoliopsida; order Poales; family Poaceae; genus Poa; species Poa pratensis. The sequence goes on along the minus strand of CAMZMU010000097.1, from coordinate 39,947,476 downwards.
ATTTCTTGTTCCATTATGGTTGGAGGCTCTGGGTTTATTGTAGGGTCGTCATCATTCATTTCTGCTGTGCTCTCTCCCATTGTCTCCTCTTTCTCCTCATCGTGCAGAGTGTCATTATTCTGTTGCTGGCTTTCAGTTTGATTTGTTTTATGCTGCTTGCTTGTGTGTTCCTCTGGTGAAGCACTCTGTTTTGCTGCTGAGTTCTCTGTGTTTGCTTTCGTGTTTCCTGAGCTCTCCCCCATTGTCTCATCGTTTTGGTACTCCCCTCTGTAGTCCTGTGTACAACCATAGAATAACCTCATTTGAGCCGCACGGTTGCATAAATATATGGAAAAAATGGCTATGTTTTTTTGTATTACCTCTTTTGCTTTCCATTCATCGTAGCTTCTGATGTCCGCTTGTGTGTAACTCAGCGTCGACCCTTCGTGTTTTGTTTGCTTACTGGAATTTGACTGCTTGCTCATATCTGCCTGCAATAGTAGCAAGGTAAATTTGTTATAATAGTGTCAAATTTTCTTTATGTTTTGTTTCGTTGTAGTAGGTCCTTACCTTGTACTTTGTGTAGGTGTTGATATTTTCAGTGTATTCTTCTGTTTCTTTGTTCCAAGCAGGTGTTTGCTGTTGATTGTGTAAGCTGCTGTCCTGTCTGAAGTTACTTCTCTTCTGTTGTGCTGATGAAGTGGATCTGGTTTCTTTTGCCCTGCATTCCTGTGTCTGTATGGAAAATAATACCAATTGATCAGCACTGCTGTGCATGAATTTGAAATGAAATATTGTGTGTTTTTATGCTGTACCTCTTGTTCCTTGCTCCCTTCCCATCTTACAGATGCTGCAGTACTCTGTGCCTGCATTGAGTTATCGTATTGATATCCATGCGATGTATAATTTGAAATCTCCTTGTTAATGACCTGCAAATAGAAGTGAACGTAAATTAGTTCCCTTATTCGTTGTTGTAGTTCTTCAGCATGTCTTCTCTCAGAAGCCGTGATACCTTGATAGCTGTTTTAGTTGCTGTATAGTTTTTACTGGATTCCTGATATTGTGGTAGCCCTAGAGAGACATTTTCAGTATAACACTCATCCTGTTTAAAAAGATACAGATTGAAATCAGTGTGAGCAATAATGTTTGCTTTTTAGTGTTGTCAGTAAGCTAGGTTGCAGTTTTTTACCTTGTTCCTTATGAAGCTGTTTGACTGTGGTATATTCTTTAGTCTTTGTGGCAGTACTGGAGCATGTGAAAGAGTCGACGAAGCGGAGAATGGAGCTGGACCTGTGAAACCTGATGAGGTTCGTACTGTTCTCCTCTTGCTTCTCTGTTCTTCCTGCAACTGGTTTTCTAACGGACGCTTCAAAGCAGAACTACTCTCGCTTGTTTGCAACTCTTTTTCTTTCTTTATATGTACAATAGCTCGCCTGAGATGAGCTTGCTGTACTTCCCTTAGAGATTCTATAGCCGTATTGACCTGATCTGTGTTTTTTCTTGCTCTCTTGTCCTTCCATCTCTGAATAATTAACTGCAATATAAACAACACATGTACATAGTAATTAGTTATTTGTGGATATATTACTGGTTGTACAACTGAAATTTAAATCATGGCTTGTAGTGCATGTAGTGTAGCCTATGTTTCTGTACTTCTGAGGTGTGATATTTTGTACTCTATGGTGCTAAGCATTGTACGCAAAAGATGTACTCTATGGTGGTAATCTGTTATGATGTTTCTATTTCCTCGTCATGTACATGTGCACATAGTATATTTATGTACCTTCCTAATTACTTTTGTCAGCTCTTCCCTTGTTGGTAGCTTCTGCATCCCTGGTGGTAGCTTGCTTTGTAGTATATTTTCATTGTCTTGTTCATCCATCTCCTCAGTTGACCCATCGTTGTTCATCCCTGCAGAAGATGAAGATAATCAAGGCATGCTGATGGTGATAGAGACACAAGTAGTTGCTAGTTCTTTTGCTATGATTGAATAATCACTTTGAATACTCGTTTGTTTTGTTTGTACTGCTTGTGTTGTAAAAAAATACTTGTAAGTAATACCCTGGCTATAACGTCATGTACTGGATATCAGTTTGTGCAAACTAAGAAGAGATCTATTCGAATTGGCTGGATACTTGTAAGCGATCTATTCGTTCCTACCATCAAACTAAGAAGCTGATCGTACACACGGATTGGCTGGAGACGCGATCTATTCGATGGTAGGAACGAACGAGTCGAGACGATAGAAACAAAGCATGTATACGATCGAAACGATCGAGAAGAAGGAATCAGAATAGGGAGGGAACGAACCGACTGTAGAAACGAGCAAATCAAGCGAAGAAATCGAAAAGAATCGACGGATGTAGTTGTTTAGATTTGATCAACGAGAAGATGAATACCTGGATCGCCAGCGATCGTCTATCCTTTTTTGAATTTTGAATCGAGACGGGGATAGTATTGGATGGACGGCTTCCAGGTGGGGCCGCATTTATTTCCAGGACAGTTGCGTGAATGGTTTTGGCTCTTTTCCTTGAATCCAGTCAATGACATGTGGACCCGCCTCCACCTCCCTCTTTCTTTTTCCTTCTTTTCCCTTCCTTACCTTTCCCTTCTCTTCTTTCGTTATCCTTGCTTTCCTTTTCTGCTGGCGTGAAGAGCGATTTCTAGGGTTCGTCGACGCTGGCTTCTACTTCCGCGCCGCCTACTTCCTGTTTAGCTGCTCGGTGCGAGGGGATCGATTTGATTGTTCTGGCGAGAGCGAGTAGAAGGTGTCGATCTTATTGAACTCGAGCTCAATCACTACCTCCACCACAACTTTTCTGGATCTTGCATATACCTAGATGTTTCTGCTTTATTGTGTGATTTTTATTTCTGTATTCTTCTTACTTGTTTTATTTCTTTCATTAGCCCTGGATCTTCCGAGTTCCAGTGATCAGGAGGATATTGTTGAATCCACCCCTCGGTGGGTAGACACGCCATCATGTGAAGATGAAGGTCCTGTAATTGTTACTCAGGAATGTATGGCTGCAGAGCAGTTGGAAAGAGAAAGGGTCAGGGTTGAGGAGAAGAGACTTGCATTTGATAAGTCAGTTGAGGAGTATAGAAATAAGAAGGCTAGGTTAGTACGTGATTTTTGTTTTTCTACTATTTGCCGATGAATCTGAAAACATCTTATGTTTTCATAATTTCGTACATATGCATGGTGTACATCTTGTCCTACTAGTTTTGTACTTCTGCTGTTATATCTGTGATGAGGTACATCTTGTGTTCGTCTGGTTGTACTTTTCTCTATAACCTGGTTGTACAACTTGTCCTACTTGTTCTGTACTTCTTCTGTTATTTGTGTCGTACATCTTGTGTTCACATTATTGTACTTTGCTAAATCACTTGTTTGTACAACTGTCCTACTTGTTTTGTACTTCTTCTGTTTTGTGTTTTGTACATCTTGTGTTCATATGATTGTACTTTGCTAGATCACTTGGTTGTACAACTTAAAAATTGTTTTCGTTTTATTGTTATTACCATACAGTGTTAGTTGTACTGCCATTATATTATCCGGTGTACATCTGGTCTTTCTTTCTTGTACTTCGTATGTTATGTTTGTTGTATAGCTTGCGTTTATAAATTTGTACTTTGGCTGTACTTATGTTATACCTTACGTGATTTAATTTCAAGTTCATATATTGTAATTAAACATTGTATAGTGTATGTACTCCTGATGAGTTTACGTACAGTATTAATTGTGCTACTGCTTTATTTTTATCATGCATTTTGCTTGTTTGTGCCTTTTCTTATATACCATGTTGTTTCTATTTTTTTCCATAGGTCAAGCAGTATGGCTGATAGCAAGTTTGAGTTCACTACGAAATTTAGTCTTCCTAAGTTTCTCTTAGTCCGGAGATCTTTAACTCCTAGGCAAGAGGATCTTGTGTCTGAAATTGGGCAAGGCTCACTTCTTAGTCTTTGTCTAGACGAAATTCCAAGGGACCTTGTGGTTTGGATCGTCCGTCACTTCAATCCGCGGAAGAATATTGTGGAGTTCCCTAATGGTTCTAGCTTTCCTTTAAACTCTTGGTGTACTCATAAAGTACTAGGCACACCTATAGGTGGTCGTCTCATCCCGAACAAGTGCAGTGATAAGTTCAGGTCCGCCATCAGGGAGAGAACGCAGTGTGCTGGCCAGACGCCTTCTATAAATGAGCTTATTAAATTTCTGAAATCTGACTTAGATGATGCTGATTTCCAGACATACTGGATGATGTTTAATGTTACTGTTTTCCTCTGTCCTACGACCTATGACTGTGTCAGCCCTGAGTTCTTATCTGCGTTGGAAGGTCCGCCTGAAGAGATTGCATCTTATGACTGGTCTTCTGTTGTTTTTTGGAAGATTTCAAGGTCAATTGATACTTTTATCAAAAATGGCTTCACAGGAGCTTTGTGTGGCTGCTTGCTTGTTCCTCTGGTTAGTATGTGATCTGTTTCTTTGTTTTTTTTTTTTGTTTTTTTTTTGTTTTTGTTTTAAATCATATCATTCTTATTCTTTCTGTGATTTTTTTTCCTCTATAGATGACATATCTGGACAATCTCAACACAGAAGCTGTTGAACTTTCAAGAGTTGTCCCGCGCATTAGTGTATGGGACAATGAGACTGTTAAAACATACCAGAAGCTAGATTTGATTTCAGAAGAAGATGGGACTTATGGCGGTCTATCGGCAAGTTTACGTGCTAAATGTTTGTTGAAAATATTTCCCTGTCTTTTTTGTATATTTCACTTATCTTCTCCTTTTTTTTGTGATGACAGTTAAAAGATGTGAGGCTCACTGTTTTCTACCAGGGTGTTGTTCCTGATATTTATTTTGATGATGTGGATCCTGCAGTTGGGTCATTTTTGTGCTCGTATGTGCAACCTGATAACCAATATCTGGTATGTAATAGAAACAAACTGGCTGTTTTTTTTAAGTTTTGTTTTATTGTTTATAATTCCACCGTTTGAGTTTTATTTGTCTTGTATATATAAAAACTTATTGTTCTTACTGTTGAGTTCTTGTTTTCTAAACACTAGGCAATGGATGAATTGAAGGGAATTATGCGTGGCATGTACACTGAGATATTTTCTGCAATACGGCCGATAGTTGATAATACTATGTGCAAAGTTATGCAAGTGGCAAGCTCAAACGTTAGCAGTGATCAGATTTTGCGTAGCACCTCGTCACATCACGGCACTTCGTCTGGTGGTCCTTTGATAAAAGATCTTTCTGCTAAGTTGGAATCGCTCAGTCAACCTGATTCAACTAATGGCACTGCTTCGTCGCTGGAGGATCGGATAATTCCATTGAGTCAGACTGTCTACGAGCAAATCAGGTTGTTACAGGAGATAATACCCATAGACTGCAAGTACAGTCCTAATGCACTCTATAAAGAATTTCTCCTGAATCTTAAGAGCTACCTTGACCGTGTTTCTGAAGGTCTACCTTATAAACTTCCTTTTGAACCAACCTTGGATGTGCTAAAGAGAAAAGGCGTAGTTTGCATCAACTGTGAAGGATTGAACGATCCTCGTGTATGTGATTCATGCAAGGACCTTGGAGATGGAACAGTTGAGAAGGTAGACGGAACAAGTGCATCGAAGGTGGTCACCCAAGATACTGAAAAGGGTGTACCCAACATTGAAGGCAATCTTGTCCGTTCCTCGTCACCTGCACAGTTTGCTCTAGGGAACACTTTATCTGTCAGACATGGTGGTAAGGCAGTTTTATCTGCTACAGACAGTCTTTGCACATCTGGGAAGTCATCTGATTCTCTTCTGGTGGAAGCTAGTTCCTCTACTCATGCTGGACAGATGAAGCATGACAGCTCACCTGATAAAGATGGACATAGTATTATGACATCACCGAAGACGCATTCAGCTGTTGTGTCCCAGCCCAAGCCAGATGAGTGTCACCCTGATGCACAGCCTAATATAACTATGAATAGCCAAGGGCAGGTTGGCATGGTCTCACCAGCACTTCCTGCGAAAGAATTATCCAATAAGTCGGCTGTTAATTGTTCTGGAATTTTATCTGATTCGAAGAGGACCTTTTCACAAGCTATTGTTCCTGGTTTGGTATCTGTTGCTGGTGGATCTGGTAAGAAACCAAGGTTTGATGAAACAGTAGAGAAAAGGTTAGATTGTTCGTTTGATGCAGGACAATTCAGTCCTTTTGTTACGGAAGGTAACTGTCCGTTGGACGATCCTGCAATTTGGGAAAGTATTGATCGAATCGAACAACAGAGGCTGGCTTGGAAGAGGCAGAATGGCATCCCTGCATCTGCGTGTTTTCCTTTGTCCCAGCCTCCAGACTCGCTACGAATGAAAGAGGTGGTCTGCAACGTTGAACAGACTTGTCCACCTGTTATGAACAATTCCTTATATTCCTCACAGAGTGAAATCTCAAATAGGCATCTCAGCATTCTCCGTGGTCAAGACTCAAGGACAGCAAATGGTAGAACAAGGACGGTTAACTTCACAGAACCGCCTGTATCGCAGATGTATTGTTCACCTCCCACACCTGGCATGATGGATTGTAGAGAACCATCCAGACATTTGGGAATGCCAAAAATTATTCAATGTTCAGACCGTCCTCTCTGTGGTATGGCAAATTCTCTTCGTGGCGCAGCGAGTCCTGGATTTGGAACAAACTCTTGCCCAAGGTCTTATTCCCACAACTCATGTGGTTCACAGCCGAACCCTGATAATTGCTATTCACCAGGATTTATTCCAAATTCTCAGTCTGCTCCGTCGTCTAGCACGAGGAGGGATCATTCTGTACTGTACCCTACAAGTTCAGGACACAGTTCTAACCATCAGTTTGGTGGATATGTTAACTACCATCAAAATGACTCTGGTCCTTCCTCATCATCTTGGTATCATAACCATCAGTGTCAACCCAATTTCAACACCTGTCAACCAGGATTCAATGGTAGTAATTCTTCGGGATCTGGAAGTCGTTTTTCAGGTCCTGGCAGTAATGCATCAGGCAATTCATGTCCTGGCAGCCGTGCTACGGCTAATTTTACTAATCTTCTTAGAGCCAACAGCGACAATGCACGGAATAATAAACCTGAACTACCTGTAAGAGAATCAACCGATAAGGAAGTTTTGGTGTTGGAATGGATTAATAAATTCTTACCTGGCGAATATGGCAGAAGGTACTTTTAGTTTTTATAATTTTTGTCTTACTCTGTCTTTTAGTAGTGGATTTACTTTCAGATCATTTTGAGAATCTTTCTTATTGTGCAGCCCAAGGGTAGTAAGTATTAACAAGAAATATGCGGTGCATCGGAATTTTGGCCTTTCGATGCAAGTCGGTGGCTGGATCCATGGTTATGTAATGGATGTTCTGTCTTCCTCAGTGATGCAAGAGCAGTTCGATAGTACTGCATACTATGATGCACGTCGACCGACCTTCAAAAAATACATCATGTACCACGATGTTTCTGTAAGTTTGTTGATTACTTTGTTACTAATGTTTATGCTGCCGCTTTACATTGCATTACATTATTCTCTTATTGTTGTTTTGTTATTTGTCAGGCGTTGTACGCAACTGCTGGAACAGATGTTGAAAAGCTAAAGAAGCTGATTAGTGAGCCAATTATGCCATGTAGAATGGAATACTTTCATGCTGTGAGTAGAATCATTATGTATATGTCCATTCTATTGTCTGTTTTGAGTAGATATTTTTTAATATTTAATTTATTTATTTTCAGGCTTTTATTCCAGTTATAGAAAATCACTTCTGGATCCTTGTTGTTGTTAACTTTCAACGACAATGTTTCGAAACATATTGCCCATATTATGACGGCACAGAAGTGGCAGAAATGGCGCATATTGTCATTACTAATTTTCAGCGTGCGTTTCATGAGGCTTACCATTCTCACCGACTCAACATTTACGACATGACAATTGAACCCATAGAAATCGTGTCGGATAATTTAAATGAGTAAGTTTTCTACATCTAGTACATCTAGTTCTCCTATATTGGTATGCTTTGTCAGTTTTCTCATATAACCCATATGGCAACAGAGGATGTTCTATTATGTTTCAATGGTTAATTGAAATTGTTCTATACCGTCAACTACAGTTTTGCCCTTCCATTTTAAATTCACTTCCACTACTTATGAAACAGGAATGACACTGGTGTTCATGTCATGGAGATCATTAGAAAGCACAATGGGTTCTTCCCGTATCAAATCAGAGCTGTAAGCTTAATGTATCTATAAGAACTTTGGAAATGATACATGCATTACAAATTTTAAACTGCTGAATCTTATTTGTGTATGCAGTGCAATACGAAGAAGCTTCGTGAACAGATTGCGTATCATATGCTTGCATTTCCGTCAAACTCCAGTTTGCCGATTGATGTCGGGAAAATCATTACGGGACAAGTGACCAGGATATGAGTGGTTAAGATGTTTTTGCTGTTCAGTAGATACATGGCACTATCGAACTCAGTACTGTCTGTTGTGTGGACCGTGAATGGTATGTAAGCTATGTTGTGATGAAACTATGTCAGTTTAACATGGTCAACTGATTGAATGACCTTGACTAGCATGTAATGGTTGTCTGTTACCATCTTTATGTATTCATGTACTTCACGAATAAGTACAATTTATTATGATCCTTCAACACTCTTAAAATTCTGTACAATTAATGCCATGTAATTATACGTGGCAAGATAATTCTACGTACATGAAAAACTTTTTTTTGCCTTGTTGTACACCCTGTCATCAGTGCCCGTACAAATGGATATAGCTAACCTGTACAACCCGAAACAACAGGATGTACAACCAGCAGCACACGCTGTGTACTCCCCTTTTCGTGTTGGTGCATGTAGAACCTTTTCTTTCTTGTTGTACATCTTGTCAACAGTGCCGTACAAACAAATATAGGTAGCCTGTACATCGCGAAACACTATGACAGCAGCACACGTACAAATCAATATAGGTAGCCTGTACATCGCGAAACTCTACAACCCGAAACAACAGGATGTACAACCAGCAGCACACGCTGTGTACTCCGCTTTTCGTGTTGGTGCATGTACAACCTTTTCTTTCTTCTTGTACATCCTGTCAATATTACCCGTACAAATCAATATTGGTAGCCTGTACATCGCGAAACTCTATGTTGTACAACCAGCAGCACACGCTGTGTACTCCCCTTTTCGTGTTGGTGGATGTACAATCTTTTCTTTCTTCTTGTACATCCTGTCATGAGTGCCCGTACAAACAAATATATGTACAACTTTTTTTTTTGCCTTCTTGTACATCTTGTCGACAGTGCCCGTTACAACCCGAAACACTATGATGTACAACCAGCAGCACACACTGTTTACGCCCTTTTTCGTGTTGCTGCATTTACAACTTTTTTGGCCTTCTTGTACATCTTATCAACAGTGCCTGTACAAACAAATAGGTGTAGCCTGTACAACCCGAAACAACAGGATGTACAACCAGCAGCACACACTGTGTACTCACTTTTTCGTGTTGGTGCACGTACAATTTTTTTTCCTTCTTGTACATCTTGTCAACAGTGTCGTACAAACAAATATAGGTAGCCTGTATATCGCGAAATACTATGATGTACAATCAGCAGCACACGTTGTGTACTCCCTTTTTCTTGTTGGTGGATGTATAACTTTTTCTTTCTTCTTGTACATCCTGTCAACAGTGCCAGTACAAACAAATATAGGTAGTCTGTACAACCCAAAACAACAGGATGTACAACCAGCAGCACACACTATGTACTCCTTTTTTCGTGTTGGTGCACGTACAACTTTTTTTGCCTTCTTGTACATCCTGTCAAGAGTGTCCGTACAAATCAATATATCTAAACTGTGTACTCCCATTTTCGTGTCAGTAGTGCATGTGCAACCTTTACTTTATTCGTGTACATCCTGTCAACAGTTCCCGTACAAAACATTTAAGTAGTCTGTACAACCCTGTCATCAGTGCCCGTAACAACCCGTTACAACAGGATGTACAACCAGCAGCACACGCTGTGTACTCCGCTTCTCGTGGTGGTGCATGTACAACCTTTTTTTTTCCTTCTTGTACATCCTGTCAAGAGTGTCCGTACAAACAGATATAGGTAACCTGTACAACCCGAAACAACGGGATGTACAACCAGCAGCCCACGCTGTGTACTCACTTTTTCCTGTTGGTGCACGTACAATTTTTTTTTCCTTCTAGTACATCCTGTCAAGAGTGTACGTACAAATCAATATATCTAAACTAGCCGAAGGCGAGCCGTGTACATCCTGTCAACAGTTCCTGTACAGACAGATATAGGTAATCTGTACAACCCCGTGTACATCCTGTCAACAGTTCCTGTACAGACAGATATAGGTAATCTGTACAACCCCGTGTACATCCTGTCAACAGTTCCTGTACAGACAGATATAGGTAATCTGTACAACCCTAAACAACCGGATGTACAACAGGATGAGCAAGAACGTAGTTGTATGTTTGATGCACATTGTGTACATCTGTACATTTCAGGAAGTACAAGGAAATGGCAAAAGTAGCAAAATCGACCAAATGTATTTTGCTAAAAAAGAATGAACTATATTACTGGCAAACTACAGTGCATAATCTCAATAATAAACACATGACTAGTCAACTGAGAAGCAGAACATATTTCATTGTGAAACACTTAACTAAACTTGATAAACCTTACAAGCAAAATTCGTGCATATAAATTAACATGACTGAAGTTGGATACAGGACAGACATCATAGACATTACAAGCAAAATTCTTCCATTCTGAGAACAGGCAGTAGATGATTAGTGGACTCGTCTACACTCTTCATCAGTAGATGACACGACTATAAATTAACAAGACTAATCTTGGATACAGGACAGACATGATGGACATAAGAAGCACAATTCTTCCATTCTGAGCAGGTAGTAGGTGATCCATGGACTGGTCTACTCTTCATCAGATGACACGACTATTACTTCATTGAATTTTCCAGAAATTGAAGATTCGACATCAATGAACCTGCGGCGTGCATTGTTTCTTCCAACCTGGTCGGTCACAAACGTTTTCTTAGACTCGCTGATGCCAATTGGAAGCTCATTCTGGAAGCGGGTGTCATGTGCTTGTTGTGCAGCATCGCGGGCATGTTTGTCTGATATGAGCGTATCTTCTGAACTAGTGCATACCATGGCGAAGGCACAGTCAGCTAGCCTCTGATCTTGGGCAGCTATGTTTTCATCTGGTCCAAGAGGAGCCAATGACTGAGCAAGAACAAGCTGTACCATCTCCATCTCATCATCCGACTCTTCCGGTATAATTGGCTCATCCTCTTCCAGATCCATACTTGATGCGGTAGCCTGGCTTCCATGCTCTAGCATCTCCATCTCATCATCCGACTCTACCGGTATAATTGGCTCATCCTCTTACAGATCCACAGTTGATTCGGTAGCCTGTTTTCCATGCTCTACCACCATGTCAACATGATCATGCTTCATCGGTTCTACCTCCTCTAGATGTGAACTTGGTACAACACACTTCAGCTTCTCCCTCCCATCACCATGCACAATTGGCTCATTCACCTCGTTAGCTTCTTGCTCGTCCACCTTGGGCTCCCCATCTTCGTCTTCTTCCACACAAGCAGCTTCTCCATCTTCCATCTCAGTCTCCTGCAGGTTATCCTCCAATTCATGAACATCAGGTATAATTGGTTCTTCCTCCTCCATGGTGGGCTCATCATCCTCTTGCTCTTCGATCTTGGTGTCATCCTCTTCCTGGATAACCGGCTCTTCCTCTTCCACATCTATCCTTGATGCGGCAGTCTGGTGACCATGCTCTAGGTCAGCACCATCCGGGACCACCGGTTCTTCCCGATGCAGATCTGATCTTCCTCTGATAGCCTGGACATCAGACGGTACCTGGTGACGACGATGGTAGCGCCTCGAATGCGCCAAGTAAGAAGCCATCCTGAAGAAACTTGATAAGCTTCTGAGACTGAGGGGGACTCTTCTGGTAGCACGAGGGACTCTTCTGGTACCACGAGGAGTGGGTGAAGGAGCTCGTACGTACGGATGGTCGCGAGCGGAACAACCGGCGGATAAGCGTCCAACCATGGTGGTTTCTGGCTGACAGCGGAGGAGTCGAGTTCTGTTGGGAGGCGATGCGTTCGACCCTAGCTAGGAGATCTGGAAATATCGAGACAGATAGAAGATACTATCAGAGTGGAGTACATAATGGCGGGAAAACAGGGAACGTGTTCCCGCCTCTTTTTTGTTGTTTTTTTTGGGGGGGTCCTCTACCATATAATGTTTTGACCTTTCACCTTTTATTCCTGTACTTCTATTTCCAATGCACTTGTACGTTTACTTTTGCATAGTGTGTACATTCGTTAGTCTTCACAGTACTTCCAGTTAAATAATTTAGAATTTAAGTTTTTATGTCTTTCGTAAATGTGTTTTTTTTTTGTAATCCTTGAATAGTCTTGAATTTCCCTATTTTTAATACGGATGTAATATGTCATCTATGTGACCAGATTCTTTGTCATATAAGGTTCATACTGGTACTTCTAAATGTACATATCTTCTTGTTGGTTGTTGTAGACTTGTACTGGAAGTACAACATATATTAGTATAAACGTTTTGATTCTTGGAGATCTAGACGCATGTTGTTTCTTGCTACTGTATAATTTCAAGATAAAATGTAGCTGATTTTTCAGGAATCTCAAAGGTACAAGTTACCCAGTACGAATTAACAAAAAATTAATAAAAATATAAATACAAAACTGTAGGTCACGAATGTCTGTATTAGATCAAATAACATTTATTACATGAATGCATAGACAAATAAAGGCAGACGACACCTATATGAAGCTCTCGGGTACAAAATAATTATAAAATATCTCTAAGACTTATTGAATGGATGAAAAAATAAAAATAAAATCTAACACAGATAAATGGACCAACACTTAATTCCTTTTCACCAACCCCATCCCCACTCTTTGCACTTGTATTCGGGCTTCTTAGTGTACAGGCGATGGAAGAACCCCCTCTCATGGATGTCCAGCTGCCTGAAAAGCTCGTACGCCGCATATGCGTTCTTAGCCGCATAATTCTTATGTTTCTTCGAAAGTGGCGAGGATCCCCACTGAAGGTGATCTTTTTTTGTCAGACCACCGTCATAATCCTTGTATGACTTATCAACAAACAAAGCAGCAACATCCATCAAACTTTCCTTCCTCCTCGAGTATTTATCGGGATTTCTCCAAATAGCATGGATGTCTACATGGTTCATGATAAACAAAGGTGTGGCAGAACGATATAGCATTGTCTTATCAGTAGGGATGTCGAAACCGGCAAACCTGTAGTGCCAGTTGCGAATAAAACTATCAAACTTTTCAGAGATACCGTCAGCAGCACAACTTATGTGATAGACCAAGCATTCCTGGCCAACAGAGAGACTAATGACGGCTGCCTTCTGAATATTGCCTCTGTTGCGAGTATAAACCTTTTGAGTATACTCGACGTCTACTCCCACGAGCTTCAGTTTCCCTGCAGCCAAGATGACTTCAACCTTTTCAATCCACGCATCTACAGATGTGGTGTGGTTGGTGTAGACCGCGGTAATGATGGTATCCCCATGGGCAGGAACATCATACTTCACGGTGAAAGGATTGTACTTCATTCTCACAGCTTGTTGAGATCTGCTGTAATGGATAGAGTTAGATTACTATACATGATCTGTGATCAAAACTTTTGATGCAACCCATAGAAACAAAAAACGGTACATAATTACGTAAAAACAAGTATAGTTGTACTTACGGGATAGAAATCCTGGTAAGATGTGGCGTAGGGGATGGAGCTAGAATAGCATAGATTCTTTTTTGTGAATAAGTGGTTGTATGCATAAGCATTAATATATAGAGGCCGCACGAACAGATATTACCACAAAAAAGGGAAGATAAGATTTCTTATCGTTTCAATAGATTTCTGTTGCGACTTGATAAGCTCTAAAATGGTTGTTATCCATAGTACCGTTGCCCAAAAATGTGGTTAAACATGTTGAAAACAGCACACAAATCAAACACATTAAAGATCACGAAGAATTAACGTGCCAAAAACAAATGTGTTTTGCTTACCAATAGTGCACCAAATTGATATTAGTAAAGATAGAGCTATTTATTCTTCGTACATCCGGTTAAGGTGTGTCCGTACAAACAGAAATATCTAGTCGGTACATCCTGAGACACTCGGATGTACGTAGTGAAGGTACAACTATTTATTCTTCGTACATCCCGTGAAGAACCTATGT